>APFE031642802.1:209291-273407 GCA_000404065.3 Pinus taeda
ATATATGTAATATAATACTTCAATTTTTAATATATATATTTATATATAATTTGAAGATTTATATATCTTGAATTTTATAGTTAAATTTATATGTGTAGTTTAATTGTGGATATGCTTTTGTAAGTTGCTTCAAAATAATATTAAAAGTGATGATATTGACGAGCATTTGAAAAAGGTGATTTTGTTAATTTTGTAATCCAAACAGCTGGAAACATCCCATATAACTTAAACATGAAGTTATTAAGTCGAATAATGCAAAAGTTATGAGGTTATTAAGTCGAATAATGCAAAAGTGAGATGAAAAGATCCTACCACTAAAAAGAAAAGGGAGTTCCAAATAATACTAAAGTCTAAAAATATTTTAGTATTTTTTCCATAACTCTCAACTTACATATCCATTTATGGAGTTCCTTATTTCATTAGAAAGTTCCTAACGAGATATACATATTTATTTTATCGCCCTTTTGCTTATTTCTTTTTAGATGTAATTGCTTATCTTTAAAGAATATAAAATGAATTATGAATCGATGAATAATACCCCAAACAACCACATAACCCACTTCTAATGGGTATTATTTTTTGCCGTGGAAATATGAGTGTTTTTAAGAGGTTTTACATATGAAACGTGATTTTTTAGAGACATGGTAATTATAACAAAAGTAAAACATAGATTTAGGTTGTTATGAAGTAAACATATAGAAAAGAAAAGGACAAAGAGATGTTGATTTTATATATGAGGGATGATTTTTAGAGATATGGTCATTGTGAGGAGAGTAAAACATAGATTTAGATCGTTAGGAAGTAAACACCTAGAAAAATATAGGAAGTCAAAGAACCAAGAATCCGCCTTAACAAGTGTTATTCCTCAAATTTGTGCAAGGGATAAGGATAGTGAAAAGGAACACTATGGAGAACAATATCCTCCTCAATATAGGATCTATTGAAGTTTTTAATAGCTAGATGTCGTATCCCTGAATTGAAAGAAAGTTTTAATTTAAGATTGTCCTTCAACATATGGAGGGTTTAATATTCTTAAACCACAAGGATTAGAAGCTGTTGTTCATAGAAATTAAAAAGGACAGGGAAAATAAAAGGAAGTATTTATAAGAAGGAAAACATTAATTTGGAGAGAGAACCATGGTGCTATATTAACTAGTGTAAAATCAATATGGAGGTGAATGAAGTGATGATAAAATATCTCAAGTGTAGTTATGCTAGACAACTATTGTTAAACCCCATGCAATCCCCATGTTTGAGTGTAAAACGTCTTATTAAGCCCAAGATATTCATTTATTACATTCATAATGTTAGATTTTATGCATGACAAAACTTTCATCATACTCTTTTATTATAATGGTACCTTTTGTCTCATACATGTTTACCAAAGAGGACTAATCTTAGAATGACCATATGTTTTTTTGTATCAAGTATTCATCTTAAAAGGAAGTTTCGTCCTCTAAGTGGATTTCATTCATTGACTATTTATAAGGCACATGCTTCATAAGATTTGGCATGAAATTTATGATCCTAGGCTTTCCTTCCTTTAATTAAGACTACGTGAGATTTGCACTATAAGGTTTAGTTTTGGACGCCTCAAATAGTGAATTTTTGAGCATATTAAGGATGGATAATGTAGTACCTTCGATCAAAATCTCAAGTACTTATTTGCTATACTTTTGGAGATGCTCCCTATAGAATTTAGGCTTTTTATTGTTCCTAAATTCAAGTTCAAATACGTCATATTGGTATTTCTGATATAATTTTTTTAGGGAATATTTAGATAGTGAAATATTTATGAGGTTAAGGAGAAATGTCTCGATATTTGGAGTCAAAATCTGAAGTTTTGATTCACTATACTTTCATAGATATAACTTGTGGAAGTTGGTTCTTGTGATTGTTCATGAATTCAATGTCAAAGGAATCAACTTAAATCCTTCACTATTACTTTGTTTCTATGAAGTGTTAGACCATGAAATTTTGAGGAAACTAAAGGAAATATTAAATTATAGGTGGTCAAAGATTCATGTTTTGATTCACTATATGTTGGGAGATATATCGTGTGGAAGTTAGAGTTTGTGACTTGTCCTAAAATCCAATTTTAAACCATCAATTTTGCTAGGTTTGTTGTAACATTGGCCCAAAGGAGTTTTATATTATAAAAATTTTAGTAATCTCAGAAAACATATTGATATAACTTGGGGAAAAGTTTCATAATCGAATTTGAAAAATTGGACATGTCGCACACTATACAAGTTCTCTCTTTCGAAGAGGACAAAACATGACAAGTCTTTGGAATCTTACCATAATTTTTTCATGGAAAGTCAAACTTTAATTACACCAATGGAATTGTGAAGAACACATATCAACGTACTATAGGCCAAAATATTAGGCACATAAGGGCTCAAATTTCAAAAATATATCAAGAAAAATGTTAGGCATCTAGATAATGTACAAATTATGGTTTTGTAAGGTACGTAACTTACAAGTGGAATAACATTTGGTTTGGAAGAATGTTCGGGTAACCAAAAATTTGTGATAAAGAGGAGTATTATTATTTTCGCATATAGAGAGAAGGGTTTTACAAAAAATAATAGAAGCACTCCTCATAAAAATGAAAACATGACATCTTAACAACGTGAACACTAAGAATACAAGATAACCAAATATAAAACCATGTTGATTCAATGAGGGGATTTGTAATGTTCACAGTATGACTAGAAAAGCATATAGAAGATCAAATAGAAAATAATCTGGATGTAATGGAAAACAATATAGGTGAAAATAAGGAAGAAGCATAAAAACCAAGAAATTCATAGACCCAATTTTCTTAAATAGGCTTCCAAAAAGGATATGGAGAGTCAAGGAAATAATGAAGAGAAGGAGAAGAATTGCATTGAGACACAATCACATATCAGAAGTACTTTAACACAATTAGATAGCACAAGTATTGAATCCGAAAATCGTGATTTCTCATCACCTCAACATCTGCACCATGAGGAAGCTTGATGGATATTCTAGAGAGAGAAATTACTTGATATCCACTAATTGCCAGTCTTACAAAAAGTAAATATGCATCCTTGTATTTAGAGCAAGATCAATTTGTTTGATATTAATGGATTTGTGAAATGAAAAATGATTATATTATATCTTGGTCCAATCTTTTACAAAGGAATTGATAATAAATTATGGAAATATTAAAATCAATAATTCTTTACAAAATTGATAAATCTTTCAAAAAAAGGTCCAATTACAAAGCAAACTCAACATGTCTAATATGGTATAGAAGATTTCATTGGAAATTTTTTTAGACTTATTTATGGGAACTTTAATGGAAATCATCCAACATGCAGTGCATATATTTGAACCTAAATGACTAGGTAATAGTAGTAAGGAAAGTTAAAAGTAAAAGTTTGGTTGTTAGAAAAGTTGTCACTAGCAACTGTAGAGAACATCATGCTATCTCTCTTAACCTCACTTAAATGACAAAGTTGGTACCTCAATAGATGGAATATGAAAGAGTAGTAAAAGGGTTGTATTTTTCAATTGTGACATCAACTATAGAAAAGGGAATAAATGTAACAATAAGAAATTATTCAACATAGATTGTTAAGAGGGAGAAGATCATGAATTAGAACTAAAACAAGATCTACATCTAGAAGAGACTACTCCATCAATATATTATCATGCCTTGGCTAGCATTAGTACTCCACAAATGCTCAACATAGAGGGATATATAAAAAGTAAAAATGTAATAGTATTGAGTGACTCTAGTAATACCCATAACTTAATCAATTACAAATTGGAAAAACCTCTCAATTGTGTTGCATTTCAAGCACCATAATTTCAATTAATGATTGTAGATAGTGGTATTATAATATTTTTAGGGAAGTTTCATAGTGTTAAGTTAAATATCGCATAATATTTATTGGATAGTACCATGATTTGAATCAAAATGGGTGGTTGTAATGTTATATTATGAGACCAATGTTTAAAATCCTTGGGAGCATTAAACATTAATTATGAAGATCTTTTTATGAGATTTCCATCATAAGAAGAATAATTTGAGCTAAGGGGTATCAAGAGAATCCCTATAAAGTGATAAATAAATAGGAGGATGAGTTACAATTTTGTGAGAAGTGAGCAGGGAAAACTTTCAACGACACTTTTTCGGCCAAAAGAAATTAATTTTCAGCCAAAAGTATGAAATCTAACATTGAACCAAAAAAAAATTCATTAAAATGTTAGAATAAATGAAAGCCCTGACATTCATGCATCAAGCAGTTTCCATACATATTAATATTTTTACCAAAAGAATGATTTCCAATAGAGTTAACTTTTGACTAAAAATATTGTTAGCTAAAAACCTGCAACTCTGCAAAAAACTGGTAAGTTATAAACTTTGGTGGATCTACAAAATATTATAAATAATAATTCCAAGCTATTTTCAAATATTACTAAGAGTATTCCACCTACTTAAGATAATTACTATTCTATTCATTTGCAACCTAAAAGTGTGTCAACTAAAATTAGGCCTTATACGTATCCACATGTAATAAAGAGTAATTTTGAGCATTTGATTCAAGAAACGTTACAAGAAAGCTTCATTCAACATATCCAAATTTCTTTCTATCCACCATTAACAATGCTTATAAAAAAGGATGTTTAATGATGTATTTGTCGAAATAAAATAACATCTAGATATTATGGTCCCTATAATGTGTTCTAGAGCATTGGAACTATGGCATACAAATTAGAGTGTCCTCCATCATTATTTGTACATCCAATATTCCATGTTTCTTTCTAAAATAAGGTAACATTTTAGAACATCCTATTCCAAACTATTTTACTAGAGCTTAATGAAGAAGGTAAGTTCATACTAGAATTAGAAACAACCTCTAAAACAAGGATTAAGCAGTTGAGAAATTGAGCAATCAGTCGGTACCTCATCAAAAGGAATAACGTACTAGTGTAAGAGGAAATATGAGAGGGTGAGTTATTCATGTAGAAACACCTACAATTAGTCAAGGTTGAGGAAATCACTTGTTGGAAGGGGATGGCCATGTTAATCCATATAAAAGGCTCCCTATGTTAACCACAAAAATATTATCTTAAGCCCTAAATATTAAGTTATTCAATTTATATTGTTGTATTTTTATGTAGGACATGAACTTTCATTGTACCATTTAATTATAATTGTAACCTTTTTCTCCTATATATGTACTAGGTAGACCTAACATTAGGATCAACATATATTTTCTTGTATTGTATTCATTGTAAACAAGAATTCCTTCTTTGAAATGGATTATATTAATTAACTTATTATATTTTTTAAGTTGTGGGGTTCATAACAAATAGAAAGAGAGAAAAAAAATATGTGGATTAAAATTAAGGTAACACTTGAAAAATATCCAATGGTATTGATTAGCATTACATATACCATAATTATTAATATTATGTCCAATATGGAAACATACATAATCAATTCCATGGAGAGAAAAGAACTTAAAAAAATCAATCTTTGAATAATTACAAACTTACTTTTTCACAAGAATGAGTCGTTAAAAACCTTTTAAATTTTATAGGTTTAATTGTTTTAAACAAAAGAAAAAATACATAAAGTTGGTAGAATAGGAGATGACTCCTCTAGCAGATAACGAAATCATTTTTGGCCACAATCCCTCATGTTTATGATGATAAAGATAGACAAAGTGAAGCAGACTCCAATATTCCATTCAGAAATGATAACTATTGTCGTCCTCCTTCCTAAATTAATATTTCATATACAAAGTAGTTACAATCACTTATTTTTTAAGGTTGTTATTAATTATCACCTTACAAATATTTGTTTTCTAGGTGTCTTTGGTATTGTCTTAATGTAACAAATTATTGATTTGGAAATAAAAAATCCACCCAAACCGATAACAGTATTGATTCAATTACTACTACAATAAAATATTAACCATGAGGAAGTACCCCATAATGAAAAACGTTAATATGCTCTTTATTACTAAGCATTGTCATTAGTCTACACTGGCTTATCGGGATATTAATACTGTGAATCATTCTTAATTAAATTTCTATTTCAATATACATATTATTCATAGGTGTAAAGGACTTGTATATTTTGGTAATGGTAACAAACACCATGAAATCAATAATCGATTTTTCATGAATTAATTATACCCAAATATCGCATTCATTGTCTTAATTTTTTTCAAGATTGTTTCTGTGCTTTTATAGGGTTTCTAAATAATTTTCAATGGGGAAAAACTACCCTTCGTTACCCCACAAGGAGGGAAATCAAAATTGAAGCACCTTTAGAAACATGTTCGTGTAATATTAAACAGATTGTCTAATTTCTCTACTTCTATCATAAGTAGTCATGATCAAGCTATGCTTTGTTTTCAGTGTCACAGTCTACCGGATGAACATAGGTTTATCTATTATTCCTAGGCTTTTCATATTTTCACTAGTTAGATATGCAAAAATATTGAATTTGACAAAATGAACTATTTTGTGTGTAAATCCTAATCTGGGCGACCAACCAAGCACTCAGTGTCATATCCTTGAACAATGCATATAATTAATAGAAAATATTTAGCGTATCTTTTGGAAAAAAAGTATTAAAAGGGGCATTTGTTTTAATTACAAGAACCACTTCTTCCATAATTTTCAATAAATATTTGTCTTTGGGTTTTGAGGTAATTAATCAAAATGATCTTCAAAGTCTTCAAATTCTTTTGCATTTATTGTTTCTAAACATGCTATTATAGGCAAAACATTTTCGATATTTTAATCTCTAACTATGAACAACGCATTTCTATCTTGTTTCATCACCTACAACTCCTTCAATATAATTGCATAATTTACAACACATCTAGAAAATTTCCAGGAAAAGGTATGCCTTTGAAATGATAGATTGAGGAAAACAACTTATCCATAAAGAAATTTCCTCTAGGTTTTCATTAACCTGTGATAGAAAGGCATTATGTATAGCCTTATAAGACTTACTAGTTAAGAAAGTCTTGAAAATTCCCCTAACTTTATCAACAAAAGCCTTAAATATAGGAATTGTTATTACTGTGTTCATTGATGGGCATGGTCTTCTTGCTGAGGGGCGTATTTTGGTTGTGCTATATCCTCTGCTATTTACTAACTTAAGGATTACTTTGTGTTTTAAAATTTCAGGAAATGGTTGCTTTTATGTACAAAAGAATGGTATATTGCCCTACAAAAATGCAATAAATAATTTGACATTATTTTGTTGCACAAAATTCTTAGTATAAACTATTGCAAGTTGGAAAGATGGTGGGTTTATTTGTTTTGGAAAACTAAAACTTAGGCATCCTAAAACCATTCATTCATCTAAAGTTGTCATTTTATCATTGGGACATAAAATAAACCCATATCCTTGACATACTAATTGACCCTACCGACTACAATTGACAACATTTATGGTGTGACCTTGAACTACAAATTGTTTTAGGAATTTTTTAGAGAGGTTTCATAAATGTTTGAATTGGTCTAAGAGTCACCACAAAAATATGCCTATCCTCAAATTTATTTGAACTTTTCAAGAATTTCAGTCCCATCAATGTGATTACATTTCAAAGACCCAGGGAGAATCCTTATTATTGATTAAGGTTTGTTCTGCACCATCTAGTCATAATCAACAAGAATATTTCAAATTTTGGTAAGACCCATTATACAAGTTATCACTTAAATATTAAGCACTTACTATTTTGCAAGAATCAGTAGTCATTGATCTCAAGAAACTATATCTCTTTGATCATTCAACTACCTTTATTCCATGCCATTCATTTTTATGATTTAAAAAAGAGGATTAAGCTTATAGTTTTATTCAATATTCTTGGGGTTTAAAATAAAATCTCTCTCTCTCTCGTGCACACACACACACACACACACACACACACACTAATATTAAAAATCAAGGGTTATACAAATTTTAATGCATAATAATGATGTTAACCATAATTTGTATTCTTTTTCTCTTAAAGGATTTCATATTTGATTACAATAAAGAGAATATCTCCTTTACAATGAATACAATGTACATGACAACATTATGTGATCCTAGTAGTAGTAGTAGTATATATATATATATATATATATATATAATAAGGTAGATTATAATTAAAAAAGATGAGAAAGGTTCGTACCAACCTACTAATATAACAATAGAAATGCAATAACTCAATATCTATGATTTAGTAATAAAACAATTCACTTAGCGTGCCTCTCCCCTTCAAACATATGTTTTCCTCAACACTTGACTAAGTCAGGGTGTTTTTGCAAGAATAATATACCTTATCATGATGTATCCTCCACTAGTTGGTTCTTCCATTTGATGATGTACTTTGAAATCCATCGATTCTGTAGTTGCTTAATCCTCTTTTTAAGGGTTATTTCTACTTCTAGTATAATTTTCACTTCAATGATTTTTGCTAAAATAGTTTACAGTGAGATCTTCTCATTGATCAAATTCTTTAAGGAAGAAACATAAACTAATGGATGTGAATGAATGTGAGCATGGAGTGCAACTCCATTGTAGAAAAGAGAGTTAATTCACATAATAACCGTTTAAATAATAGGAGAAACTTCTCCAAATATCCAACATGTTCATACATCCAAATAACATGTCCTAAATATATTAGGGGAATTTTGAGCTCTAAAATCGGTCTCTTAAATAAATTAATAAAATAATAATTAAAATAATGAATTAAATGTAATTAATTTTTAAAGGAAATGAAAGAAAGCCACCTTTTTTTTATTGTAATTTTGGCTTTTCTCCTTATGAGTTTATTCAAATATCAATTGTAGTGATCCAAATATTTTACTTCATGGATGCATAGATAATTTCATATAAAAGAGTATGTAACCAAATAGCATAAACACATGAAAGAAGTGAAAATCAGAAACAACCATGAGATCCAAAGCACAAGACAATTTGATAACAGATTTCACCTAATGTGAGCTATATCTTCGGGCCCTACTCAATGTGGGGAGGCCTCTTTCTTTAGATGGTAGAAGAAATCAAATTATAATCAATTACACAAATGACGCTTATACCTCCATTTTCTGAAATGGTGTGAAAATGCAAAACTCAGCTGCAGAAATGGACATCATTGTTGAATTCATGGTTCGAAATCATGTCAAACAACTATAAACTTGACCCGATTATTAGAAGGTGACTTCTAGAGCTCTAAGGAATCTTCGCATTCCCTCAATATTCCCTAAAAAATGATTCTCCTAATATTCCTTAGGAATTTTTCTCGAAAACCACGCCTGTTTGGGCACAATTTCAGCCTAGGGTGCGCTCTTCCACACGCAACTTGCTTTCAATTATCCTTGCTTGTCCTCTATTTGGCCTTCCTCTACTTCCACTAGAAAATGATTGGTTTAAGTATTGAGAGGGTGGCATACTTTACCAAGTTGTGCCACTTGGTGTAATGGTTAGTGGGTAAAATTAGAGGGCAGAGGTCCCAAAGTCAAACCCATAGGCCTTCCCCCATTATTGGCTAGCAATGTCTAATTTGAAACTCAGTGCGTTGAAGGTTTTGGCAGCATGTATTTAATTTCCAGACCATCATTTTGTTTTGGTTTGGTTGCTATTAAATGGGGTAGTCTTCGTCGGGCTGACCCATTGGTCAACATGGGATCAACACCCGTGAGCCCCGAAATATATATATGGTCGTTTTAATGGCTGGGTGGTTCCACCAGTGTGCGGAATTCCCCCCATATATTACATATAACATAATAATTCATTAGTGGTGGTAGCCCGCCACACTCTACATATATATTAACTTTGTCAAAAATCATTGACCAATCTTTTTCGGTTACTAGACATTTTAAGGAGGTGAAAAATTCACCTATTCCGACCACCAAAATCCATTGGCAATAAGTTCCAAATTGTGTCCTCGTTAGTTACTGCCACTAGGCCTGGTCTCACCAAAATTTTTACTCACCATAACTTTCACATACGAACTTAGATTGAGGTTTTGTTCACACTGTTGGAAATATTGTGACACAATCTTTGATTTAACACTAGTTCCACTTCGATCCAGTGAGTTTGATGTTTTGAGATTTTCCAAGCACACTGCTAAATTCTGAGCATTTATGGAACCACCTAGTTCATTCCTCCTCATTAAGGAGCTTTTGGTCCTCGCAAAGCATGAACAGATCTTGCCCACTTCCCCTGTCTTTTTCAAGCCACACTTTCAACATCTACATTCCATGCAAACTTGTGGTATATTCTTTACGTATATGACAAAACATGATTCAAACAACCCCATACTTTCTTAGAGTCTATAACACACACTTCATGGTCAAGTTTACATCATAATAGAAACCAATACCCCAACTATCAATAAAACTAAAAAAAATATCATCATTTCCTTAATAAGAGATGGAAAATATGTCATCACTTTTAAAATTATATTGCAACACGTGATTTACAAAATGTGGCCATGACAAGCTACCATATCTAGTAATACCATCTCTTACTCAACAAAGTGAATGGGTTATCTCCCTCTGGTGGAATCACTTGTTGAACATCTTACCAGTTGGTTTCTTCGTAGGTTCTTTATGGCTATGGAATATCTCACATGCGACCCTATGGTGTTCATCCTCGTTGCAATAACTACTATGATTTTTCCTCCTCCAAACTTTCTATATCATCATGGAACAATTATCCCTAGTGCACCTCTAATAAGTGCCCATGGAATCCTTACTATCACTAGAATGTGATGAGGTTCTCCCATCATCCATTGTTGGTTGCTCATAGGTTGTCTTGGAGCATTCCCCAACATATTTTATGACATGCCCAAGTCCTACATAATGAGGCAATTTCTCCAATTTTATGGGATTCATAATACCCTGGCCATTAATGTCAAGGGCTTTCCCTTGATATCCCATCTTCTTCAACAATGTTTATCGAATTCATATAGCATGTTTCTCAAAGGTAGCGCAATCATCAACATAAAAAGTACATGAAATTGAAGAATCAATTTTTACCGCAGGCTTGTTATTCTAAAAGTTTTCCAGGTCCTCCTCCTTGGCTTGTAATTGATGCTGCAACCTTTGTTTTTCCTTCTCTACTTCTTTTAGGAGTCTCCTTATTTTAGCATTCTCTACCTAAATGCTTTGGTTCATTTCTTTGATTTATTGGAGCCATGTTACATTTGGTTCCCTTTTTATTTTGGCACAACATCTTCTAAAACTTTTGTCTTGTCCCCTGTATCAAAACCAAAGTCAATGGGTCCATATTATACAATCCCAAGGGAGGCAATTTTCATTTCATCACTTCAGTCTAATCCCAGATCAATTGGTACAACAATTGCAAATCCTAGAGTTGTGGTCTTCTCATCATCCTTTGATTCAAATTCTTGATCTAGTTGTATAGTTGCAACTATCTTCTGCTTCCCCTTTATATCATTCCTCTTTGGCCCCAATTCTAGATGTTGTTTCTAGTAATGTTACTCATCATGCCATTCTTTCTCATAATGAGTACAAGTGGGATTTTCGTTTTTTCTCTTAGTTGTTATCCCCTTTGGGCAATCATATTGTTCATGCTTCTCCCTTCTTTCAAGTTATAAAACCTTCGCGCTTTCTTCATCAAGATTTTTCGGTTGAAATAATAAAAATGAATGACACAAATAACTATGTAAAGAGCCAATATATTTCATCCTTGTCTCAGAAGTGTCTAGTAGAACATTCAATTCTAACATTTTTTTCCTAAACTCCTCTTTAAAACTCTGAACAATTTCACCTTTGCTTTGTTTCAAATGTTTAAATTCAATTATGGCCTTTTTTCTATAACCCAATGGATAAAAATGTTTGCTTAAAGCAAAAATGAACTCAAACCAAGATGAAAGAAGTTTATGGCTATTCTTACCACATTTCTGCAACTTGCCTTCCCACCAGATGAGAGAAGTGACACTCAATTGAAGGGATTGTAGTTGGATCTTGGCTTCATCCCCTTTAATTCATTGTATGCGGCAGTATATCTCAACCTGTCTCATCTAGTTGTCTACATTTTCTACATTAGATCCTCCACTAAACACAAGTAAATCAATTTTTCCATCTGACTTGAAAAGGGGTTTTTCTAAATTCTTCTACCTATAGAATGACAAGAAAAAAATGAAAAATATATTTTGCTAGAAGATGGAGAGGGAGGTTTAGGCTAAAATATATTCATGATTTAGAGGCATGGTCATTTGTTCCTTTCTTCTCACGCTTGTTTGTCTTCTCATATTATGCAAACAACTTGTCAACTTTCTCTTCCATGGTGAATATGATCTTGTGATAATTTCTCTCTTCCTATATTCGAGATTCCTCATCTACCATGTTTTGTCTTCATGTCGCATGCCCCACTTTGGGATCAAAGGATTTAAGTTTCCCTTGTCCTCTTTGGAGCTCTATCTTGGTTAGCATTCACTCATGCAACTTACATCAATAAGACCTGGTGTGATACCAAACTTGATCCAAATATTTTACTTCATGGATTCATACAAAATTGCATATAAAAGAGCATGTAAGTAAATAGCATAAACACATGAAATAAGTGGAAAGAAAAAAAAACATTAGATCGAAGGCATAAGAAAATTTAATAATGGAGTTCACCCAGTGTGGGCTATGTATCCGGGCCGTGCTCAATGCGGGGAGACCACTTTCATTAAATGGAAGGAGAAATAAAATTACAATAAATTACATAAATGACCGTTATACCTCCATTTTCTGAAATGATATGAAAATGTAAAGCTCAGCTGCAGAAACAGAGATCATCGTTGAATTGATGGTGCGAAATCAGGTCAAACGACTATAAACTTCACCCTATTTTTAGCAAGTTTCTTTTGGAGCTCTACTAAATATTCCCTATGAATCTTTAGATTCCCTTAATATTCCCTAGGAATATTTCTTGAAATCGTGCCTTCTTGGGCATAGTTCATGCCAGGGGTGTGCTCTTCTACTTGCAACTCGCACTCGGTTGCACCTGCTCTACCTCCATTCAACCTTCCTCTCCTTCCGCTACCAAATTATGAGTTTAATTATTGAGAGGGTGGTCAAATTTACTAATTCATACCACTAAGCATAATAGTCGGTGGGTAAAATTGGAGGGCAAAGGTCCCATGCTCAAACCCATGGGCCTCCCCCCATTATCAGTTGGTGGTGTCAATTTTAAACTCGATGCATCAAACGTCTTGGAAGCATGTATTTAATTGGCAGGTCATCAATTTTTTTTGGTGCAGTGGTTATGATATGGGGTTAGTGCTGGTGGGCAAGCACATCGGTTGGCACAGGTTCAACACTCACTGACACCAAAATATACATACATACATACATACATACATACATACATACATACATACATACATACATATATACATAATATATACATAATACATATATATTAAATAAATATATATATATATATATATAATATATGGTCATTTTAATGGTTGGGAAGCTTGCTGCTGGGTGGCCAGCATATATTACATATAATATAACAATTTGTTGGTGGTGGTGCAGTTGGAAACCCATTGATGAACCTCAGTATTGCAACAAGGATGCTGCAAATCCCAAGGGTACCAATATTAATTATCAACCCAGGGTTCATACAAACTTAAGAGGTATCAACACTATATGTGCAACATGCAACATGTCATTTTTTCGATGTCATGGTGTAATGGAGTGAATATAATGAAATCAAATCCTAAACTAATTGCAGAAATGGAAATGTTACTTTGAAAATAAATTAGTTGTAGGCAAGAAAAACAAATTGTAGCTGAAATCCTAAGAGCATGAATTCAAATAAATAGGCCTAATCTACTTTCTAGAAAGTCATGTCTTAATTGGTGTTTATTCTTCCTAAACCATTTACATGGAGACTAAGCATCATGATTAATGTCTAACAGGCGAAAAAAATCTCTTTTATAAAACTTGGGAAAGTATACACATGTTGGAAGATTGCTACAGGAAGTTACAGGTGCTGCTACAGGGAGTTATAGGGTGCTATAGAAATTTATGAGATTTTCTACAGGAAGATATAATTCAACAAATGGCCATGAAAATAAAATTCAAATTGGATGGTATAATTTTTTTGTTCAATAGGATGTCTTAGGTATTCATTCAAAGTGGAATGAATAAAAAATAACCCTGTTAAGACATGCTAAAAATAGCAGAAAATTAGTAGTCTAAAATCTATAAATTCGAGAGCTAATGAGCTAGTTAATCTATGAAATGCTTAACTCAATCAAGCGAAAATTAAATTGGGTGATATTTTTTACTAACTTGAATTATTTTATGATCTAATTCAAGTTGAATGAAATCAATTGAAGCTCACTATCATGTTCTAAAAAATAGTAGAAAATTATTACTATTTGCCACAAGGTACTTCTAGAAATTTAGATTTGGGAATAAGAAAACTAATACAAGTAGCTCAATGATTACCATGACTTTACAAATATGTTACAAATATTAAATAATTCTTTTGAACCTAAAAAATAACTTACTTCAAACATTTAACCCAATCCTATGACAAGAAATCATCAATACTAAATGCAGAAATAGAAAAAAAACAAGAACAAAAAATGCAAGTGAATAAGAAGTGAAAAGAAGAAAAGTAAATTATACGAAAGGGCTCTGAGGCTTCTAGGATGTCCAATCCCGAGGAAACTTAGATTCCTTTGAAGGAGACCAAGATTTAGAAGCTTAAAATGGTACCAATCCTCATTCCTTCCATCAATGCAATTGCATCCCTTTAAGAAATGAAAGTGGAGTTGCAAAAATACAAGTTTTCTCCACAAGAGGACTAAGAAAAAGCAGCCCCTAGAGTAAAATTCGAATTGGTACTTATACAAAATGATTATGAAGCATTATCCATTAAAGTAGGAATATTTACCCTCCAATATCCCTTAGATAGCGCATCTGGGTCCCAACACTATGGATCTGCACTAAATGATAGGGAACACATTCCTATCTTTTTTCCCTCATTGCAGCTCCAGAACCTATGCAATAATTCCATAATATCTTGTTGATTTATTAGCCAATATTGATCCTCCTGTAGTAGGGAGAAAGTCCCTAAATTATCTCCTCCTCCAAATCTTCATAATCTACCCAATATTCTCACAATATTCTTTGAAAATAAGGAATATTAGGCACAAATATGAATTATCCATAAGACTTCCTAATGACCATATTAAAGTTAAAAATATGTCATCTAATGCAAAAAAACAGGTTTAATGTGTTGAAGGATGGCGAGATGGACCTTAATTTATGTCTAATTTAGAGGCCCATCAGACGCCCGTGCTCAAAGTGTTGCTCATCCTCTTAGCGACTTAGTGACTTAATTGTACCTCATTCCTGAGCTTGGTGGTCTCTCTCTTGTGCATTCATCACTCGTTTCTCTTAAGAATATTGGTTGTAAGTTCGGCAAGGACAAACACAAAATGTAGTTGTTATTTTCATGATTGTTTAGTAGTATTTCAAATAGAAAAACATAATTTTCCTCTTTGTAAGTGAACTACGTTGGCTTGTAGGCCCATTGAATTCACATCCTCTCCTTTGATGCATTCATTCCATTTTCAATCATTTTTCAGAAATTGTTTGTGCATAGAAAAATCAAAGTGTTTCTAGAGACCACTAGCCTGCCTTCTTCCCCTTATTCAAGATGGACACCTCTAAAACCCTCAAAACACCGTTAGATGAGATCCTATGGCAACAAGTAGCATCTTATAGCAAACCTATAAAATTATGTACAACATTACAAAATCTATCAAACCTTGACGAAAATTGTACCTCATGCTTAATTGTTTCCTCTTACCTTTCCATAACATCTTCTAGGCCTTGGACAAAAACTAGAAAGAGATTAGAGACCTCTTAAAAATCTTCTTTTTATCACTGCGGTTTGACTTATATTTTGATGGTGAATGCCTTCTTGCCTTTTGTTTCCTTATTCTTCTATTTTGTGGCTTAGATGATTTCCTAATGGGCCTTGGATTTCTCTATTTTGATTAGGTCCCTCTTAGGCACCACTATTTTGGTTTTTAGCATAATTTGTTCCTTTCTTCCTTCTTCTTCCTTGAGTTTTTCTTTTGGCTAATTTCCCTCTTATCCATATTCTTATGCTTCTCCATTAGCTTCTTGTTCTCTTTCTTCTTGGTTGTGGGACTTATATGGTTAGACACAGCCCCCATAGCCTTCTATAAAACTTTCCAATGTTGGAAAGACAATTGTCTATTTCGGCTAGAAGTTTTAGATATTCCTATGTAATGAGGGTTGTTATGATAGAGGAAAAAAATAGACTTCTTATATTTCCTAGAGGAAGGATTATTTCATTCGCACTAAAAAAATATTGAAATTCCCCTTCTTATCAGGCTCAATTCAAAGGGAGCGTCCATATTTCATTTTTTATGTGTAAACTTTTATTAATAGTATCCCATAGGATGTACTACTGAAGAAAATAATTGAATACTTTGAAAGCTTCATGTTCACATATGGTAAGGAGAAATATGTATTTACTCTTTCTTTTGGTGTTGTCCTACACATCCTAGGGTTTGGAAGTGAAATTCCTTAAAATGGGGGTCTTTTGCAGCAAATTTTTCCTTCATGTAGCATCTATGTTTTCCCTATAGCACACAATATGTATTTATGTATCATCCTTGTGTCTTCTACAACAGCTCTACCTGATGTTGTAGCACCTGCGAATCATTTATGTATCTCTTTTGTAGCACCGTAGGAAACCCCTTGTATCATCTAGCTCGACCCTCAGTTTCCCCAATGAGCCTTTTCACAAATTTCCTCTTTTAACTATTGTCCACACTCCTCATAATCATCACCCTTCATAATTTGGATTTTCCACATTGCATCAGTGAGGCAGTTAGCTAAAATGAACCAGTTAAAAGTGGCCAAGGCTACTAACCCATCCTTAGCTTATAAAACCTCATCTCGCATGCATTGACAACAAATTTCTAGCTATAATATGCTCAAGATAAGAGGTGAAGAATATTGCATGCCTTTACCTACCTAATGGTTGTTGGAGAGGCATGCATGTTGCTATTGAGTTGATGATCAATCCATGCTTCCCTAGAGCTGCTAATTTTATTTCCCTTCTTTTCTAGAGGAATTCATAGCTTGATGTTTATTTTACTGATAAGATTGTTGTGTGCAAGTTTCTTTCCAATGTTCAATCTTTTGCTGGTGGAGTGGATGGACCGATTCCTAAGGAGCTTTGCACCCTTATGAATCTTCATAAATGGCTTCATGCTTCTCAAGGTGGCTAGATATTCTATTATGTGAGTGAAAAAATATAATTTATGCTAATTTTCTCTAATCGGATTGCCTCATGTAGCTTCTCCTGGGCCATCTTGTAGTGCTATAGGATCTTCATGAAGAAATTTAGGACAACCTTGTATAGCAGACTTGTTTCATCCATATCTCCTAAATTGTATATTGGATGGACTTGAAACTTTTTGAGAATGTTTCCATCATAATTATGCATCTCCCCATAAAACACCTTGTCCAACGGATGCACCAATATCAATAATAAAAAATGGTCGTAGCTGATGGAGGCCGATTTATTGCAAAGTGTGCACTGGAATTGACTAAATTTCTTGAGCATGTTACCATCATCCATATTCATATCCCCCTGAAAAAATATCAAAAAATTAATGCATTATTTTGAAGATATGACAAAAATAATTTCTTTGTCTCTGTATTTTGGCTTCTTGTAGCAAACCTAAGCCCTCCTGTAGCATTTTAGGACAATGAGGAAAATCAATGGGAAAATCTTGGGAATGATGGTTGGATGGTGTAAATAGATGAGGGTGATGAATTGGCATGGCCTTGGTCATTATGTAGCATCTAAGAAAAGGAGGAGAAAGTCCAAGTTTGACTTCCTTTGACTACACTTTTGATAAATTTCTCTCCTTTTGGTGCTAAAGTGTTCTTGTTTCTTGCAAAGGTTGGAGATCACCTGCATTCATCAGAGAGAGATACATGGAGCAAATAATTTTTTATTTTCATCTTTCCCTTTTTTCTTCTTTTAGGCTTACTAGCTGTCTCAATGAAGCTTTCAACTAGTAGGTCTACCTACGTGCCCCAAAGGAGGTTTTCACCTGGGATCTTTTCTTTTTCTCCTTTTTCTTTCTTCCAACCCATTGATTGCCTCATGCAGGTTTTTAATCAATGAGCCAATATCAGGCACATCAAATGAGGTTTTCACCTGAGATCTTATTCTTATTCTTTTTTTATTTATTTTTTCTTTTTTTTTTCATTTTTCTATCGTAATCTACTTTAAAAACAAAATATTTTTCAAGTATAGGACCACTTTTAATGGATCCATGTGCACATCAAAATGGAATATAAAAGTATGTGGAGGCTTGAAATAGATGCTTTGACATGTACTTGAATGTAAGATACCAACTAGTTTGACTGAGATGAGATCAAAATTTGTTGAATAAGAGTGTGTTGTTGTAACTTAACAATTTTTTGAAACCATTTTTCAATATAGTTGTGATTCCCCTGGCCCACTTGCTAATTTGGATCATCATCAATGTCTTCTTCTTCCATGAAATTCAGACCTTCTTCTTTTTTCTGATTATTCTCTTGAACACACAGAGTATCTGATGGTAAACATGAGGTAAAGTTCTCAATATCTGATTCCGGTGTCCACTCTTCATCAAGTGTAGCCCACAATTATTTGGTCTTCTCATTTGAATCTTCTTTTTATGCATGTTGTCCTTCAATGGCATCAAGATAATATATTTTTCACAATACTCTTCCTGAGCTAAGATGAATACAATTAAGATCGAGAGGATATGTTTGGAAGTGTTTTGCCTCAACATTGTAAGTTGGTTGAGCTACTTCTTTATGTGGGTTTGGAATTGGTGGTGTAGGTAGTTGAGTGGGAGTGGATATTTAAGATGGATGTGGTTGCAGTTGTGGTTATAGCGGAGGTGGATGGTACGGATAAAATGGAGTTGGATATGGAGGATGTTAAGGAAAATATTTAGGATATTGTGGATTTCTCCCATAAGGTCCTTGCCAACCTTGTTTCCAAGATTTGTTTTTGGATTGAGATGGCCAAGGTTGCCAAGGAAAGGGTGTGTTCTGATTACTTTGAGAATAATGTGCATAAGCTTGAAATTGTGAACTAGGCTCTTACAGATCTTGATACTAATTTACTTACTCTTGGCCTTCCTCCTCATATGTGTTTGCATGTTTCACAAATTTATTCAAATGGTAATTGGTATATATCACCTCTATTAATTATATCAAGGAGATCTATCGACTCATCCCTAATGGTTCTAAGAAAGTGGGTTTTTATTGTGTCATATTCTAAATGATGTAATTTTTCCCTCTTCACATTATACATGAACATATCTATTTGATCGTTAAGGATCTCATATTATTTTTTATTCATTCGAAAGATTTAATCTTTAATATCATAATCTTTATATTCTCCTAGAAACATCTTTTGCATATCATTCCATAATCTTACTGAATTAGTTCCTAAACTCATGAACTATTTAAGAGCTCTATCCTTCAATGTTATTGGAAACAATCTCAAATTTTGTTTGTTTAATAAGTAACCATAAGATCTACAAATAATTTACAATTCAAAAAAAAAGGTTTCCGGATACTCTAACCTTGTACCATGGAAGTTGGGAAGGAAAGATGGAGGGATGTTCTTAATATGCACATTGACATAATTATATTGAATGCGAAATACAAGAGGATCTTCTTCATTTTAATTATCTCCATCCAATTTTTCTAAGTTCTTTGTCACCTCCTCTTCTTGTACTTGAAAAAGTGGATGGTTATGTGGCTCTTACTACACCACGTGATCGAATGCAAGGGTGGGTTGGCGTTGGAGGAGTTTTTTTAATTTTTATTTTTGAATAAAAATGCTAATGCAATGAAATTTTCTATTCTTGAAATGAATTACACCTAATGAAAATACTTTTTTGTTTATACAGAAAGTAAAATAAATGAATCAATTAGGGAAGAAAACAATGCATACTTTAGCACCTACCTAACAACAATACAAAAAGGTGATGAGCTTGAGTATTGTAAAAAGAATGTTGCAACTCCCAAGGTTACCAAATTTAAGTATCAACTTGGGGTTCATAGAAACTTAAGAGGTATCAACACTTTATGTGCAACATACAATGTGTCATTCCTTCATTGTCATGATGTAATCGAGTGAATGTAATTAAGTCAAATCCTAAAATAATTTCATAAATGGAAATGTTACTTTGAAAAAAAATTAATAATTGATGTTTATTCCTCCTAAACCATTTATTTGGAGCCTACGGGTCATGATTAAAGCCAAAGAGAGAAAAACCAATATTTTTGAGCAAATTTGGGCAAGTATATACATGTTGGAAGAGTGCTACATGAAGTTACACGTTGTTATAGGAAGTTATAGGATTTGGTAAAAGAAGATATAATTCACCAAATGACCAAGAAAATTAAATAAAAATTGTATGGGATAATTTTTTTTTATTGAAAAGAATGTCTTAGTTCTCCATTCCAAGTGGAATCACTCAAAAGTATCCCAAGTGGAATAACTATAAAGTTCAAAAATAAATTTTATTATTAAATTGATTTTTTTTATGATATAATTCAAGTGGAATCAAATAAATTGAAGCTCATTAGCATGTTGTAAACAATAGCACAAAATTACTACTTTTTTCCACAATGTACTTCCAAAAATTTAGATTTGGTAATAACAAACTAATCAAGTATCTTAATGATTATTGTGACCTTCCAAAGATGTTTCAAGGATGAAATAATGTCTATGACCTTGTAAAATAACTTACCTCAACCATTTAAGCCAATCCTACAACAATAAATCATCAATAATAAATGCAGAAATAGTATAAAACAAGAACAAGAGATGCATGTGAATAAGAAGTGAAGATAACAAACATAAATTATACAAAAGTGATATGAGGCTACAAGAATGACCAAGCCTAAGGAAACTGAATCCTATGAAGGAGACCGAGTTTTAGAATCTGAAAATGGTACCAAACTTCATTATTTCCATCAATGCAATTACATCCCTGTAAGAAATGAAAGTGGAGGCGCAAAAATACAAGTTTTCTCCACAAGAGGACTAAGAAAGACCAATACCTAGAGAAAAATTGGAATTGGTACTTATAAAAATTAGTAGGAAACATTCTTCATGAAAGGAGGAAGACTCTCCCTCTAAAATCCCTCAAACAGTGGATCTAGTTCTCAGCACTAGGAATTTGCATTAAATGGCAGGGGATACATTCCTAGACTTCTCCATCAATGGAGCTCCATAATTTGTACAATAATTCCATAATATCTTGTTGATTTATTATCCAATACTGATCCTCTTATAGAAGGAAGAATGTCCCTAAATTATTTCCTCCTCCAAATCTTCATTAGTTGCCCAATACTCTCACAATTTTCTTTAAAAAATAAATAATATTAGGCACAAATATGCAATTATCCATAAACCTTCCTAATGAAAATATTAAATTTAAAAATATGTGATATAATGAAAAAGGAGTGGTTTAATGTAATGAAAGATGGTCATATTGGCCTTAATTTATGTCTAATTTGGAGGTCCATCACCTGCCACCCCTTTTTTATTTTCATTTTTTTTAAACCAACTTTGTAAAAAATCATTGAAGTATTTTTTGGGCCAAGCTGGAAATTTTGAGACAACAAATTCAGTTGTTCTAGCTACCAAAATTCGTCACAGATAAGTGACAATTTTTGGCCTCGTTAGTGTCTCCCACTACGCCTAGTTTGACCAAAACTTTGACTCACCGCAAATTTCACATACAAACTCAAATTGAGGTGTCATTTATGCCATCAGAAAACTCGTAACAAGATCTCTGATGTGACCCTAGTTCCACTTCAATCTAGTGAATTTGATTTTTTGAGCCTTTCCAAAGCCAATAGTGAATTCTGAGTGTTTTAGGAGCCACATGGATCATGTAGGAAGTTGTTGGATGGGGATTTTGATTTTGCATCTAATGCAAACCCACTCTACATAACTTTTTGTTACACCCATAAAAAAGAAAAATGACAAAAATATTTTTTATAGAAAAACATATTTTTCCAAATTTCTGTCGTGATTCAATGCAAAGGCATGCATAATGGTACTCATTGGATACATAATTTAATTCCATATCTAACGAATGCCTAAACATAACATTTGAGTAAATCTATAAGTAGATAAGATGAAAATACAATTAGAAAAACTATTTTTTTCTTTCCCCCCAAAGATATTTTCCCATGGGGACGATATCCTCATATTGAATCTTATTAATTCTTGTAAAGTTGATTTTTTCATTACACATTTTCTTTTTGGGCCCCTTTTCTATCTCAATATTCCCGAAATGATCTCTCTCTCTCTCTCTCTGTGTGTGTGTAATATATATATACTCACACATTGCACATGTGACCCCTTCATAACCTAGTCAACAATTATTTTTTGTTGGAAACTTCCATTACTTAATTTTGATGAAAAATTAAATCCCTGGTCTTCATTGATATGCCACTAGGGAAAACACACGAGAATATTTTCTATACCACCTCACTAAAAATGCAACCAAACATCAAGGATTCACTTTTTTGGGGTATTTTAAGAAATGCTAGGTATTTTAGTGTTCATATTGAGTGTGTGCTTGCAAGTTATGTCCCTAAACATACCCATACACTTAATTGGTGGAAGCCTAGAGTCGAATGGAAGCATTGGATAGGGCATAAAAAAATTTCTTCTAAAATAAAAAATATATTTCACATTTATGGATTTGCTTAATTTCTCTCCATGTTTATAAATGATTTTTACCAACCTAGTCTTCACAACCATAGAGGATCACTAGACTAACATGCATATCAAAGATTAATATTTTTCCAAAACCATAAACTTGCATTTTTATAGTTATGAGAACGAGAAAATGTTTTTGAACCTCCACTTCTCCTTCTCTTAAACCACTAGTTATAGTTGATCATGTGGACAAAATGAAGTTGTAGATAAATGTATGAAAGAATTTATTCCCAAGCATTATTCCCATATATAAAATATGAGTAGCAGATTTGGCTAGAATTTATAATTACAACTGTAACAACCCTCAGTTGCCTCACAAGAAAATGAAGGAGTTAGGAACTACTTTCAGCATTTACCAAGGTTAAATTTCTAAATTAATTTCTATATTCCATCAATGATCACTAGAATAACCATCATCATTACATAGATAAATATTTAGTAAAAGAATAGTGAGTTACACAACCATTAATTATCATTGTTGTAGCATATTAACTTAAATTTCTTGCTATAATTGTTCATCAGTTCCATGGTACTTTTAACTCAGTTAGTAAATCACATACTTGATAATATAAACATCACATCATGAAATAAATTATTATCATAAAAATAGAACAATGAACATTGATGTCATTAGACACCGATTCACCCTGTAAACCTTGTAGGGTGCAAAGTAGAAAACATTTATTTTTATTATTAGACAGTTGATATTGTGTTTAGCCCTATTGTGTTTAGCCCTCACTCAATGGTTATAAGGGAGTGCATCCTTTAACCATTTTCATAAAATATTACATAAAAGTAATCTTAAATTCAACATAACATCTAGAAGCTATTACAATTATTATGATATCATTTACCCATGAATCATCAATCTCTATATCTTTGTGGTCTAACTTTTTCCATTAGTGGATTATCCTATAGTTGGAATTCCTCAATCTACATGGGCCAAAAAATCTTTATCTACCACAATTTTAAACATGAACTATCCTTTACTGTCATTTATGTCATCAGTACACTTTATATCATGATTAGATAAAATGTTAATAAACCAATAATAAATATTTATTAGTGACACTTCAACATCTCTTTGTGTGCATGCATAAAATATAAACAAAATGTCATGAAAGTCCATCTTTAACATCATTTCACATGCATTAGTAACAAGAAAATCACTATCATGTGTCATCTTTCCAAAAAAACACTAACATAATATTGCATGCACTTTCATATTCTATCCAAAGGAAAGTTAAGATACTAGATATTGTTCTTGTGCATCCAAATGCATAAGAAGCTTTCAAAAGAACTATCCCAACAAACAATTTTATTTGTTCCTACTATAAGATTTTCCTTTCCATAGGGATTAGCACAATAGATTTTATACTTATGTATGTGAATGCATTTTCTTTTCCAAAAATAGATTTTCCACAAGAGATTTATTCATAGTGGCTATTGTATTAAAAAATGCAAGCTATATTCCAAACAAGGTTAACATAATAGTTATTATTTATTGCATGAAACTACTTGTCCTCTCCAATGGAAAATAACATGATAGCTTGTTTTTCTTACATGTGAAATACATATTTCTTTCCAAATGAAACTAACTATATGTTAAATGCAAAAATAAGCACATTTCTTTTGCAATGGATCAAACACATAGCATTTATTCTTTTGTGCATGCAAAGAAACATTTTCCTCTCACCAAAAGACCAAATTCAATAAATATATATAATGTTCTCCCAAAATAAAGCTAATACCATAGCTAATCCCTTTAGGTGTGCACATGCATATTATTTTTCCCAAAAGAATCTTCCAAAGCATTCATAACCAAATAAGCATGTTACAAAATCCTCTCCAAGACCAATCAATAATGCATACAAGGACATAGTGTTTCTCTTCTCTTCTTCGTGGAGATTTAACAAACAAATATTTCCTAATATAATTATATATATATATAATATATATTAATATATTATTAATATATATAATAATAATTCCAAAATTAACACACTAATTATGCTTTTTCCAAAAGTCAACTTCACTACTTATTGTGCATGCAATAAAAAAAAAATTTCCTCTTATTTTACACATCAAACAAACTTGTAATATTTCCTCAAGGAATAACATGAATAACACATCCTTCTTAAATAATGCAACCAATTGTATTCTATGAAATTTTTTTATGTGAACTCTTTCTTAAAAATGTTACTTGTCTCTTTCTACACAACTCAAGCTTCCCATCCACATAAAATCAGCTAATCATTTCGAGTAGACCCAATATACTAGATACTATTTCTATGCACATAAGCACATATTCTCTTTAAGAGTCCATTATTTCTCTTTAAAAATTTAATGCATGTATATCACAAGAACATCATTAGTAATCTTTTAAATAAAATAACCTAATTCCTTTTCAATAATTATCAACATAATTGCTCTATTTTGTGCATGTGAATAACTTATGTTTTCAAAAAATATCAACATAATTGTTCTATTTTTTTGCATGTGAATAATTTATCTCTTTTCAAAAATATCTAACTTAATAGCTATTTGTTTGTGCATGTAATTAATTTATTTCTTTTCAAGAACATTAAAAAATGTTTATCTCTATATGTACATAAATAACTATTATTATCACGTTGACAAATCAGATGGAAATAGTCTATTTTACTCTGTGTTTACTATTTTAGTCATCGACTTCGAGCATAGTTCTTGAACATTTCCAAACAAATTTTCAAAAAACAAAAGATATTTTTGTTGGAAACAGGTTGCTTAAAAAAAACTTCTCTCATTTTTTATACAAGTGTCATGGCTTGGAATATTCAAATGAATCTTTGCAACACATTGTTCTAGATTTAAATATAAAATAATTTCTTGTTTTAGTCATCAATTTTGGATGTGGTATTCAAAAATTTGAAAAGAAACTTTCCAAATCTGAAAGAGGCTTTTGGCAATAATGGACTTGTTTGCTCAATTTAGTGTGTCCTAAATTGCTATATAAATTGTCAATCTGGGAGTCATAAACTACTGAAGTGAAGCACACTATATATGCAAGATAACCGATTTATTACTTCTTTGTCGTTTTTTATTTTTAGTTTATTGTTGGGATTATCTTCTTGTTGATTCCCTAATGTGAGATGGCAATTCTAAAAATCAAGTATTGATATAAGTGTTCAAGGCAATGGTGACCTTCAAAATAATTTCCAAACTTCAAAGTTTTCAAAAAGGTTTTCAAACTTGCAATGATGAAATTAATTACTAAGAGAAAATAAAAATGTACCTAAATTCTAATTAAACCAAACAGTGAGCTAGTGACTATGAAACCCAGTATCCTTGTTGTTGTATAAAAGGAAAACTGAACCTAAAGTAATTCAAAAATTGTAAGCAAAGTAAACTAAATCATATTACATCAAGCCATATTTTGACCCCTCACCATTCGAATCGCTCTGGCTGTAGGAGGTAATCATAAACAAATTGAGTAATATGATATCTAAATTTCATAAAATGAAACTAAGATCAAACTACACATTCATACTTCAATCCCTCACCATTCGACTCGCTCTGGCTATATGAGGTAACTGAAATTGACATGAGTAATCTAATCACTAACTTGCAAGAAAATAAACTAATATCAAACTATGCATTCATACTTCAATCCCTCACCATTCGACTCACTCTGGCTATAGGAGGTAGCTAAAAATGACATGAGTAGTCTAATATCTATCTTACAGAAAAGTAAATGAACAAAACAAAACTGAAAGAAATAAACAGTGTTAGAATTATAACTAAGAAAATAAATCAGCTAAAGGACAAGATAATTCCATCATGTCATTAGTCATTCAAAATCTATGTGCACTTGCCCAGGCTATCTATTAGAACCTGAAATAAAGACACTGATTAGTTAACATTCATTAGAAAGCATAAAAGAAACTATGGACAACAATCAACATGAATACCATAAGCAGTGTAATATATACAAGCAAATGATTATGGCATCAGGAATGTAAATGAAGAAAGCATGAAACTATACAGTAATTACAGAACCTTGGTGTACAGGGGCCCTTTGCAACCTCGGACAATCAGAAATCAATCACGAAGTGAGCTTAAAAACAATGTCTTCTCATATATTAAAATGCAATCATAATATAAGGATTAAGTCACGGCACAGTAGGCTCGTAAAACAGTCAAAATTACATACAAAAAGCTAGCTGATATGCATATGATAATGCTTTATTTATAACAGGAAATGACAAAACTACTTCCTAAAATCTTTGCTGATAAACAGACACATGAATGACCACGTCCGAAAATCTAGCAATATGGTAGCCGTGAAAATTAAATTCGAGGGTGGCTATTGGATTTCGTTCATGGAGCAGTCCACAGGTGTTAGCACGCCTCCTGTGATTTAGGAATTTTCCACGCAAGTCTTCACGTGGTGAAAAACAAAGTTCTACCACCGTAAAACTCTTAGGTTGACCACCACTTGACTGTCTTTGACCACGGTCTTTCGTGAGTGATTCGGCTGAACCAAGGGGACACGTTCCATGTCCACATCATTTGCAACTTGCCCATCTGGTCGGATTCTCTAGTAGACACCTGTAACATAGAATTCAACAAAAAGGGTTTGGAAAGTTGAGCTGGCTGCGAAAAGTGACAAGATTCCGCAGCTGACTGAGCAAAAATCTAAATCAAACAACAGTCACAAGACATAGTTAGGAAACCATTTTATATGCTCTTTTTAAACTAATATGCAATGATTTGACAGCTTGGAGGTTCAGGTAACTGGAAAAAAAGGCTAAAAATGTGTATAGGGAAGATGCAAGTTTGGGACTCAACATGACTCATTATTAAAAATTTGTTTCTGTTTTTACACATCTATCAATTTTTGGGAGATATGAAGACATATTTGGAACTTATTTTCTAATAACTCATGCAATTCATAGAATTATTGCGCCATGATAATATTTTAAGAATTTGATGCACATGAATTATTTTAAGAATCCAATGAACAAAACACTTATTCGTCTATGCACGAAAGTCCATGGATGTTTTCCTAATTAAATAATCTCGACTCTTTATGATACGAAAATTTTCAAAGAAAATAAATTTGATTTTTATTTCTTCACGCACCATATCCAAAACAGAGTCATTTTCAAAGGTCATTGTTACTTATATTTTAATGCATGCTTCGAATCCCTCAACCCAATGAGACTCCTTACATGGTATTCTATGTCGAATCGGTTATGTCTACCACACTACTATAGCCAATAGTGGAAAAGTAACAGATAGAAAAATTTGGCATTGAGTTCCCCACCATACCAAATTTCATTCAACAAATTTTGTAGATATGCTTATTAAAAAACACTCCCTCTCTCTTGGATTGATTTTGTTAGGTCCCTATACTACTAGTGTAACCCCTTGTTGTTATTAGTGCAATCCCCTTATTATATTGTTGTGCCCATGTAGTCCTAATATTGTGATTATTGTGCCCCATACAAGCCTAATATTGTTATTATTGTCCCGTTACATTATTATTGTTATGTCGGCTCTCATTATATTATGACCCATTAGACTCCTATATATAGAAAGGAAGTCTTGTCATTTGTATCATCCAAGAATTTTTCATTTGTGTAATGTAAAGGAGGTTGCCCCCTCGAAAAGGCTAAATTCTAAGGTGTTTATCTATCTTTTCTATTTCTGGTGAGCTAATTTCATAACATTTGGTATGAGAGCTTTTGGATTCTAGGGTTTCGCTACTCCAAATAGGTCATCGTGGCATTTGCACTATAACTTTTTTCCGTGACATTTCAGAAGAAAAAAAGAACCCAATTGAGACGTGATCACACTGAACCTTAGGTCTGAATTTCAGAGCTTGTGTCACTACATTTTCGAAGATATTATGTGAATAAGTTAGGGTTTGTGCAAGCTCCATAATTTAAGCTAAAATAGGTCATTGTGGGATTTTCACTATGAAGTTTGAGAAGCTAAAAAAAACCCCATTTGAGGAGAAATCGATCTGAACCTCTACTCCAAATTTTAGATCTTGTATTGCTATATTTCTGGATATATGATATGAGGAAGTTAGGATTTTGGCAGACTCCCGAATTACACCTTAAATAGGTGACCTTTCGACAATTATCATAATGTTCTCTTTGAGCATCAGATTGAACTTTTGTAAGAAGCTACAGAAATAGGACAAACTTTAGTTTTTTGTGTGTAATTTGTAGATCCGAATGTCAAAACAGTGACACGTGGCATGTCATTCAAGTTTGCTATTCTGAAAAGGGGTATAATCAAGTCATCTTGGGAGATTATGCATAACTCTTTCTTGGAGAATCCAATTTTGATGAAACTAGTGGCATTAGAAAGAGGATGTAGAGTACTATTGTAGTGCAATTCAGAACTAGAAGATCCAAAATTATAGAGTTACAGTTGTTTCAAGATTGAGCTCCTAAAATGAAGAAAAGGCGATATGAGGAAGTTTGATGGAAAGGATCTGGTAAATTGGATACTACATATGGAGCAATATTTTGATCTACATGAGGTGCAACTATTACAAAAGTTATGTATTTCATCTTCATATTTAGAACCAGATCAATTTTTATGGTATAAACGGTTTTGTTCTTATAAACCACTTGTTACATGGTTAATTTTCATGGAGGAAATGATAGCACATTATGAGGATATAAAAAGGAACACCTTGTCTGGCCAATTGATAGATCTCAAACAAAAGTGTTCAATGGAAGAGCACATTGAGGACTTTCAAAAATTGAATATAAGGGTAAATGATATTCCAGAGAAGCAAAGGATTGATGTCTTCATAGGTACTTTAATGGATAACATTCTACATGACCTTTGTCTTTGGGAACTGGATTCATTGGAGAAGGCATTCAACTGGGAAAGAAAGATTGACAGCGAAATTATGGAAAAAAGGAATCCAACCACTCATGACTATAATTATGGAAGTGTTTCTTCTCCTAGCCTTCCACAACATACAAGGTTTACACCACAACAATTGGAAGAAAAAGGAGAAAAGGGGCTTTGTTACAATTATGATAGAAAAAGAATTGAAGGTCATAAGTGTGCTAAGAAGAAATTATTTTACATAGAGTATGAAGAGGAGGAAGAAAAGGATCAAGAAACATCAAAATAAGAGGATATATGCCAGGACCCAACCCCAGAGAAAGAAGAAATGAATTCGACCATATCTTGTAAAGCATTGGCAATAATTACCACTCCTCAAGATTTCAAGATAGAAGGACATATCAAGAAGAAAAAGGTTGAAGAAGTGAAATATCGCATCAAGAAAGAAGAAATGAATCAAACCATATCTTGTAATGCATTGGCCAGAATTACCACTCCTCAAACTATCAAGATAGATGGAAATATCAAGAAGGAAAATGTTCAAGAAGTGAAAGATCACATCAAGCATCAAAAAATGAGTCCGACCATATCTTGTAAAGCATTGGAAGAAATTACCACTCCTCAAACTCTCAAGATAGAAGGACATATCAAGAAGAAAAAGGTTCAAGTAGTGAAAGATCACATCGAGCATCAACAACAAGTTCTCCAAATTTTAAAGGATAACCACTTTGGTGCAGAATCGAATGAAACAACAGGTAGATCAACACCACAGTGAAATTTTTTTTGATGTAGGTGATTGGGTATTTCTACGACTACATCTCAAGCAAGCTACTTATGAGAAGGAAATGTTGGCAATACTACATGCACTAAAGAAATGTTGACCTTACCCAATGAGAAGACACATCAAGGTAAAAATGGATCATGATAGTCTTAAGTACATTTTAGAACAAATATTATCTTTAGAAGAACAGAAAAAATGGGACACAAATATGTTGGGTTATGACTTTCAAATCATCTACAAAAAAGGTAAGTAAAACGTTGTTGCAGATGCACTCTCAAGAAAGGATGAGGATGTGGAAGCATTTTTTTGTGTTATTTTTGTTATCCAACAAGATTGGATAAATGAAGCAAGGGATGAATGAAAGAAGGATGAAGAGGTGTGGCCACTCATTGAAAAGTTGCAGAAGGTCCCAGTTCAAACAATATTGCCAGAACTTGACAAGCAAGGAAAACTCATATTGGAACCTGGAGCAGTCACAAAAACAAGAACTCAATAGCTATGAAATCAATCAATTTCAGAGTATCTCATCAAGTGGAAGAACTTAGCTGCTAAAGATTCCACATGGGAGGACAAGAATTTTATACAGAAGCATCAAGAACTACTCAAACATTGAGGACAACACTTTCTGAAGGAGAGGGGCATGTTAGGTCCCTACACTACTAGTGTAACCCCTTATTGTTATTAGTACAACCCCCTTATTATATTGTTGTGCCCTTACATTATTATTGTTATGTTGGCTCTGATTATATTATGACCCATTAGACTCCTATATATAGAAAGGAGGTCTTGTCATTTGTATCATCCAAGAATTGTTCGTTTGCGTAATGTAAAGGAGGTTGCTCCCTCAAAGAGGCTGAATTCTAAGGCATTTATCTCTCTTTTCTATCTTTTTGTGACTTGGTTTCATAATAGATTCTACGTGCATTTTGTCATCAGTTCTCATATTTCCCATAGGTTTACAATAAGTAGAATTAAGAAAATGCAATAGTTTTTCTAAATCCTAAAATCATTCCATAAATTACTCCATAAATAAGTTATTTCCTAAATTTTAAAATCACTCCATAAATAACTCCATAATTCAGATTTTTCCTAAATTCTAAAATAACTCCATAAATCATATTTTTCTAAATTCTAAAATGATTCAATAAATCACGCATAAATATCTCATGTTTTTTTTCAATGTAGATTTTCTATTTCTTTATGGACAACATATCACTTATCCATAAATTTTCTAACATTATAACTTATTAGTTCCTAAAATTGTAAAGTACACCAACTTGGAAAATACAATTTATTTGCATAGAAGAATATAAATTCTTCTAAATAAAAGAATTAAGAATTAGAAGAATACTCTTCGTGTAATATCAATATAAGAACTAGTAATATTTAATTATTCAACAACGTTTATTTTACAAGGGTTTTTATGGCAGTTTATGCTAGGGATATTACAACAACCATTATCATATTAATATATATTAACATCGTAGACTTACAAAAAAATTATTTGAAAACTTTAAGTTATCTATCAAGTTTCATGGGGCTCCAAGAACAATATCTTGTCTTCTCAAAATATTTATAAGAAAATCTGTTCTATCATATATCGTAACACGAAAATTTCCTAGACATTGCTCTGTGCTAACTTGCAATTAAGCTTTCCAATAAAGTAATAAGATTAAAAAATAAAACAATAATAAAATATATTAGGTTTAGTGAGAATTTGGAAAACAAATTTAACGTTTAACCCGTTCTCAACTTTTATTAAATTAATATTTTCTTCTAGAATAATTATACATTAAAATTAGCTAAAATAAAAATAAGCATTAATGGTTTTACAACTAAAAACTATTTTGTCCCATATTTGATAAAAATTTTATTATACAAAATTTATCCATACTCTATTTATTAAAAAAATAAAATATGATTTATGTGAAAATAATAACTCAAAACCTTTAATTTTAAATATTTCTACTAAGTAAAAATCCATATTTTAATATCCCATTTATTTCAATATATTAAAAAAAAATTTAAATGCTTTAAAATCACATAAATGTCAACTATAACATTATAACATTAAAGAATTAATGTATAACCATTTCCATGAGAGGTAGTCGTAACGTGAATGACTTACTTAACACAGTTGAATCCCAAAATGATATCTAATATAATGCACTGCATAGACCCCATACTAATATTAAAGAATTTAATAAACTTTTAAAATAAAAATTCTATTATATAAAGAGAATTAATCTTTTTTATGAAAATTTATCTATAAAAGGTTTAGTTTTTAAATTTAATATTTTTTTTACTTACCCATTGGTATTTAGCGATTCCCATTATTACCCCTTCTTTAAGAAATGGGGTTATTAACACTCTTGCCATGGACATTAGAATATCTAGTGGGAATCATTTGGAATATGAAAAATATCACTTTATTAATAATTTCACAAATAAAGTTTACCATTTTAAATTAGGACATATACGAATAACACAATTTAGAAAGTTTTCAACACAAACCGGCATCACCAGATGTTTAGAGTACGTTTCACAAAGATACACTCATTACGAAGTGTATGAATAACAAAGTCTTTGAAATTGTTTAATACAAAGTTGTGTTACCGTAAGTAGTTTATTAGAAGTACCTCTAAACCGTTCCACATTATTATTCGCTTTTGTAAATTTCTCAAGGGTTTAGTAGTTGTATGAAAAAAAAATGTTTTCCATCTATATTAGTATAACACGGAAGTCGGATGAAAGAATACGAGGTTTCTACGATCTTTAATTTGGCTAAGTTCTCCACTCTGATTAGAGCGTTTAGGTAAAAGATTATAAGTTCAAATTTAAAAGAAGGTAGTTTATGTATAATTTTGTAGTTTTTAATGGTAAAATAGTTATTTAGAGATAGATTGTTTGCTCAATAAACCACAAAATACACATCAATTGATATTTATTTATTTATTATTTATATGAGATGAATATTTTAAAATTAAAAAGATTAATTAGAGTTAATATATTATTAAATAATAGCTTAGCTGATAAAACATGATTTTTTATTAGTCTCCTATCAAATTCATATGTCTTGTTATTTACTTTTTAGTTTACCTTCACCAATGCAACTTATAATGTTAACTTTTGAAAAATAAATATCTATTTTAAATTTTATTTTAAAAAAAAGTTTTCAAACATTTGAATGGATATAAATTAAAGTTCTTGTTTAACCTTCCATAAGATATCCATGTGTAACCACGTCACATATTTTATTGATAATTATTATATTTTGCCAATATTATGCATTTTTTTAAATATTTGTGTAGTGATCTGTTATTCTTAACCTTTTTGGAGATAATGCTTCCCTTTATGCTTTTTGGTGAGTTTAAAGTTGATTTTAGATTTTGTTTACATAATATATCAAACTCCATATCCATGGTTAGAATTAGTTGGATCTGAAACCAACTATATCAATATGATGTAATTGAATAAAATAGGCAATATACAAATATTATTTTGTGTGTATTTATGTGTATTATATCTCCAACTTCAATTTGGTAACCAATCAACTCTTTCATGCTAGGTCCAAGAAGATGAAAGAGATGTGAAAACTTAAGGGTGGGAGATTGTTTACTGTGTGAGCAATTTTCTGTGTATGTTGTGTTCAAACTATCATTTGATCACAACCCCATTTTGCATCAAAGAGATAACTATTACTTGAGTCCAAGTTTGAGTCCAAGTATTCGCAGCGTTCCATTTGCCAAGGCAAGAAGTCGCTACAGAAGTATTTCTCTTCAATTAAAGATGCCCAAGTTTGTGGGGGAGATTCACGAGACATTATAGAGTGGGTGTTGATGTAAAAAACCATCCTACCTTGAAGATTATCGACAAGCTTGTAATGGAAATCATTTCGTCCTGGTGGAAATAATTTATGAGTGTCATATCTAATTACCAGATTCCCGGGACTTACTATCTTCAAGAAATCATGAGACGAGCAAGGCTTCTTGTATTCTAAAACACTAGTGTGAGACGTTCGCAAAAATTTCATTTTCGCTGGCCTTTACACAACCTCCATAGAACTCTCCTCGGTTTAAACATTGTGAAGAAAAGTGATAGCGTGGAAAGAGGACCTACATTGAGAAAAAAGTCGTTGCCTAAAAGATACATCTTGCAGGGGACCTATGCCAAACGAAATCTAGATTTGTACTGGATTGAATGTCAAAGAGGAGATTTATGATGGGCCATCTAGCCATTCAAGAAGAAGGCTAAAAGATACATCTTGCGGGGGACCTATGCCAAAGGAAATCTGGATTTGTGCTCGATTGAATGTCAAAGAGGAGATCTATGATGGGCCATCTAGGCATTCAAGAAGAAGGCTAACAGAGGCAATATTCTTAAATCATATGGTTGTTGATACTTTCATGTCGTAGTGGTGTCGTTGGCTTTGTAAGCATGGCTCTTCTATGTTAATTGCTATATGATCATTCATCTAGCTACAATGGTTCCTGTGGTGATTTAGATGTGTTATTACTATGTGTTTATTGTTCATACTGTTTTAGATGGAGTGATATGTTTTGGGAATATGTTATGTGTATAGTTTTAATGGATCTATGAATGAGGGTGTCTTACAAGTCTACATTTTCGCTGTTAGATTTGTGCGATGATCTATAGCAGGAACCAATCAATGAATAGAGTAGAAAAATTTAAATTAGTGTTTCTTGACATTCTTTTGTACTAAGAGAGCATTATTGTTGATTTGATTATGTCTACATTCTATTATAAAGTTGATGGGTCATTTGAAGCCATGAAATTTAGCTTCACGCTATTTTGTGCGCTTCTAAGTTTGTTTACATGAACAAGGATTGTTGGGTCGTGTGAAGTTAGGAACATCATTTTTTATGTTTACTTGTTTTTTTTAAGATGTCAATTGTATAAATAAATATTGAATGCGTTGAGTATTTGGATTGCTTACATATATGAATGGAAGTATGTATTTTGATGCATACTCGTAAGATGAAAGTAAGTCAATCGAGTGATTAAGTATCGAGGTTGCCTTTAGCACATCAAGAAGCATCAATTCTACAAATACATCATTGATGGTTAGAAGTGATTGTATTTTAAATTGGTCAAGTGGTTGCTTGAAGTTGTGGTGGAGAATGAGTGAAGTTTATGAGTTCCAAAGTGGGTATAAATCCTAATGAAGACCATACAAGACAAATGTGACTTGAATGTGAAACATTTATTATAATTTAAGCATTAAAGGGAGTGTTGGACATAAGACTACTATTAATGCAGTTTGTTTAGTTTAGAGTTCGTTTGGGATTTTGTTCACAGATGTTTGGAATTAATAAATGTGATGTAATTAAATAAAGTGTGCAATATATGATTATTATTTGCATGCATTTTTGTCTATTATGTTTCCAATTTCAATTTTTAATATACCTTTGAAGTAAGTAAATAACATATTTACCATGAATTACTTCCCACAATAATTTAAGCAAGACTTTGCATAAAAAATGGATAGGAATAAGATGTAAGTAAATATGTGTATTATGCCTCCAATTTGAATTTTTAATATACCTTTGAAGAAAGTAAATAACATATTTACAATCAATTACTTCCCACCATAATTTAAGCAAGTCTTAGCATAAAAAATGGATAGGAATAGGATGTAAGTAAATATGTTTACCAATAGTTACTTCTCACCATAATTTATGATTTCTTTAGCACTTACCTAGGAGTAAAAATATAAATGTATAGACTTGTGGTTACTACCAACCAAAATTTTTACAAATCTATCACTTCTCAATTTATTAGTTTCTACCAAAACAAACCTATATGTTTCCATTTTACTGTTAACCACTATTAATTTAGGTAACATTGTAAGTTATAATTATTATACAAATTTTTCCATAATATAATTCTTAGATTGAATGATAGGAAATAATCTACCTTACCACACTTCACTTATAGTATAATTCTTAGATTGAATGATAAGAACTAATCTGCCTTACCACACTTCACCTATGTTTAAATAAAAAGTAGTTATTTTTGTTTCTATTATTTTTTCCTCTCTCGATTATATATAATAGTAGAAATTATATTAATAATTAAAAGATTACGGTAAGCCTATTACCTTCCCAATCTAATATAACTATCTATCCATTCCCATCAATGGTTAAAAGAAAAATCATATTATATATATAATATATAAAATCCGGGTATTGAAAATCTGGGACATGACTCACCTGTTTATGGATAAGCATGAGAGGACTGACTTTTTATTCATCAGAGAAAAACGAGGTGAAGCATTATCCGATATCCGATATGACTAATTATAGAAATCTGAGTCCGAAGCATACTCAACGCAAAACGTGTCATACAGCAAAACGTCGAAAAATAATGTATTATTAAAAAGACATATATTGGAAATTCTTCTAAACAATTTAGGAATCAGTAAAGAACGATAGATGTATGCTGAATAAACTCGAGATTTAAAAATTTATTTAAAATTTCAAAACTTTCGTTAAAATACTCAATCGATCGAAAAAAATTCAACTGCCGTCATATTCTTAATAGAAAACAAAAAGTGTGCATTGCAGAATAAGACTTTATATAAATGAAGAACAAATGAAGAACAAGTGACATAGATCAGTTATCACGGCATATGATAATAGATTCGAGTTTTACGGCTCTTAGTAAGAGCAGCGAGTTGCTTTATGTATATTGATGATTGGCTAGGTTATATAAATATATATGAACTCCCACTAATCATATATATATATATTCCTTAACTTTTACCAATCATATATATTCAAAAGGCAAAAAAAATCATTAAAAAACCCCTAGTATAGCCTTTTACATCAAAATTAAAATTATGTTTTTGTTGTTTTATCTACAGGAATTATCCTTTCTCTATATCACATTGTATTGATTAAGTATATATATAAATGAAAATTATTAAAAAATATATCTTATATGATAAATGTTCATGCGAAGAAGGAAATGATATTAAATATTTAATATTTGGCGATGAAATTATTTTCTTTTATATAATAAATGGAATTCTTCCATTTTGTTTATTAAATGTATTTTTTAAATAAATATAAATGAAATTAATAAATATTTATAAAATCAATCCACAAGGTCAAAGAAAAAACTGCAATTCACATTAATGTATTAAAGACGCCAAATAGCTATTAATAGCTACATTTACCTAAATATTTAAATAGAATAAATTTATATAATTATTTAAATAAAATTTTGTAATTTAAATAGAATAAATTTATATAAATTATTTAAATAAAATTTTATAATTTAATGATGATGATAATGTTGGTGGTTAGGGTCCACTTAGATCAAACTTTGGTCTCTTGGACCTAAAGAAACAAATTATTTAGTTTGATTTAAGATTTTATTCCTATGCTGAAAAAGTTTGGAGAGAAGCCTTCTAAACTCACTATAATTTTGACATGGTAAATTAATGTGTTAGTGACCATATAATTATCACAAATAATCATTTTTATAAAAATGATTTTATGTAATTTTACAATGAATTTTATTGTGATATAAAAGTTTGAAATATAAAATAATAAATTAGCTTTATAAATATATAGATTATTTTTCTTTTCAAAGTCTTTGTTGGTTTTTACAGAAAGCTTATCATTATTATTATCATAATTTTTATTGATTAATTTTTAATATGATCATGTAAAATTTGAGTTTTTTTTATAATTGATATCTAAATTTTTATAAATGTAAGTGTTGATTTTTTAACTAACGAAATTTCTTTATATATAAAATTTGTAAAATCTAAATTTTCATAAATGTAAGGGTTGATTTTTTAAATAATGAAATTTCTTTATATAAAACTTGTAAAAATCTAAGTTTTTTTATAATTGATATCTAAATTTTTATAAATGTAAGTGTTGATTTTTTAAATAATGAAATTTGATGGTGGTGGTGGTGGTGGTGGTGGTCCACTCAGACCAAAATTTGGTCTATTGGACCTAAAGAAACAAATTATTTTGTTTGATTTAAGATTTTATTTCTATGCTCAAAAAGCCTAGAGAGAAGCCTCCCAAGCTCACTATAATTTTGAGATCGTAAAAGGCTAGGAAGGTCAGTAGTGCAACAAAGATTATGAAACAGAGATCTAATGTGGTTGTACGCGGGGCACTCTAAGAGGAAGTGGTTTTCATCCTCAATGTTCCTATTCTCACAGAGATGGCAAATCCTTTCCATCCATGGTATTTTAGGAACTGCCCAACAACCTGTTTCACTATGGAGCTCATGAGAGTTTGTTCTAATCTTCGCTATATTAATTTTCTTCTTTGAGCTAGTCCTCACACCACATTTTTTCTTTGAACTTAGAAGTAACATATTTTTAATGTTATTAATGTTTTGCAATGCATCATTCTTGTTGATCTCCCAATAGTTTAACCAAGACCTCGTGTTTTTATACCACCCCCATTTGAGCCTTAGTTGGTTTTGGCTAGAATTTAAAGTTAGCTTAGGAAGTCTATGCTCTCCTATGTTATTGGGCTTGTGCTTGTACAATAGAAGCCTAGTCATAGCTAGGCTCTACATAAGGGAAATACCTGCTTCTACAAGGAGAATAGGGTAGGGTGTATTGCTTTTAATTTTTGGGATATATGTTAGAAAGCACTTGGATTTACTCAATCTTTGTATAGGATTCTCTAGAGATGCTGCAACCCCAAACCTCACATCCATATAAGATAAGAGGAATGACTAAAGTTTCAAAGAGGAACTTCTTTTTATCCCTCATTACGAGGTTTGCCATTTTACAATTATTCTAAAGACCAAAGTAAGCTTTCCACCCCCCATTAATCCTTTTCCCAATGCTATAGTTGCAGTTGAGCTTGTGATGAATATCAATTCCTAGGTTCTTGTAAGAATACACTTCCTCCAAGTTATTACTGTCATACATAAAATTAGTGTGGGTGCCTTTCTTGGATTTGATAATCATAACTTTTGTTTTGTCAGTGTTAACAGTCATACCCATGGTAGAGCAGAAATTCTTAAGAGGCCTAAGTTTCTTATCAAGATGAGATGGACACCTTGCGAGGAGAACAATATCGTCAGCATAGGGAAGAAGGATGATGACTATCCTAGCTAAGATCATGCCAGCACATCCTGATTCCTCTAAATAACCTTCGAGCTTCTCAATGTGAATTTCAAATAGGGTAGGGGAGAGAGAGAAACCTTGTTTAACTCTGATATTACACTTAATATCTTTTGACCACCCCTCATTGCTCTTTAGCTTGGAAATTACATTCTCATATAACCTAATGGCAGTAGCTCTCAACTCATAAGGAACCTTTAACTCTTCTAATCTATTCCAAAGGTTGTTTCTAGGAGCCATATCAAAAGCCTTTCTAAGGCCCACAAAGCAACAAAAGAGATTGGATTTATAATTATGACATTCCTCCACCATGATCCTAAGTGTAACGAGGTGGTCTGTTGATGAGTGATGTCTTATAAAACCCGCTTACCATTTAGCCCGCTTACCTTCACTTTCAACCCATATGATCAACTTCTTTTCCAAAATACTACCATATAACTTAGCCAAGAGAGGGTTGATCATAATTGTTTGATAATCAGAGGGTTATTTGTATCCCCATTTTTAAAAATAGGGATAATGGGACTCTCGGTCCATAGCTTACGGAACCCTTGCTTGACTGCTTGATTAAAAAGCTTTTGGATGTGGGGGATGAGGACATGGCCTTCAATTTTTAACATTTCTGCTTGGTAACCTTTAATGTCCTTAGCTTTCTCATTAGCCAGGCGTTTAACCCCAAAGTCAACGTCTTTTAGAGAGAAAAATTCTTTCGTTGTGCGAAGGTTTTCAAATTTATCCATGACATTTGGAGATTCATAGAGCTTTTTAAGATAGGAGTTTCAATCGTGTAAAGCAATTTTATTATTATCTTTCACTTTCCTAGTCAAAATTTGCCTCCAAAATTTCTCAGGAGCTACCTTAGAGAGGTGTAAGAGATTCTCTTGTCATGAATGTACTGCCACCTTTTTCTTTTAGTTAGGGCTTTGTATATTTTTACCTTGTCCATTTTAAGAGATTCATCAACAACTTCCTTAATAACTCTCGTCACATTTTGATAATCTTTGTCATACCATGGGTTGGTTTTTCTATTTATTTTATTATTTGAAACTTCAATTGAGAACATGTTAATAGAATATGAGAGGGTTGTAGTAAAATTATGGTAGAGGTATTCTATGTTGTCTATACTAGATAAATCATGCAAATTAGTTTTTAACTCTTTTAGAAAGAGATCATTTTTATTTCTATCAAATATTAAGTTCTTTTGGCTATAAGGATTATTTTCTATGGGATCTCTATGCATGAAAACGTTGAGAGTTATAAGTAAAGGCCTATGATCAGAGTCGGGCTCATGGTCATTTAAGATGTCAACATTTATTATTTCATTGTATAAAGGGAGATCGGAAATAACATAGTCTACCACGCTGCTACCAAGCCCGTGGATGCAGGTCATCTCGCTAGAATTGGGCCACTTCTTTATACCGTTGCAATTATGAGATCTTGAGCACTACAGAGCTTTACTAGCTCTGACCTAAATAGAGTCTCCACGAGGTCTTGAGAGCTCCTTTCGTACCTACTAGCCAGAGTAGGGTCTTCATCCAAACAAAGAGGATTAGGGTTGGAATGATTTCTTAGAATAATAGCTTGTTTCCTTAAAGTTCGATCATTAAAGTCACCTATTAAAAGGATATTATATTCATTCCTTAGGCTAGAAATATCATTCTCCAATCCATTGTAGCGACTATTTTTAACTATATTCTTCTTCTTATAGAAGTTAGAATTCATGTGGAGAAATAACATATTTCTATGTAGGTCTTTTTATTATTAATGTCAGTGATCTCTATCAAAATATATTGGTTGTAACGGTTCGTTTTTATAAATCCTAGCATGGGGGGAGATGTTCTTATTAATGTAACAAGTTATTCCCCAAATGCCTCTATGGGAGGATCACTTGTTCCAAGTATACAATAGCGTAAAGCCATTTATGTTAGGGATCTTAAATTCTTCCTGCTCCCAAGTTTCAACAAGCAAAATAATATCAACATCATTTGACATCCAGCTTAGCTTGGGGCCTTTTTTCCATGGAAAGCCCTGAGAGTTCCAAGAAAGAATCTGAAGCATGTTGAATTTATATTTAGTACTATCTTTTTGGTTTCTATCTCGAATAAAGGCTTTTCTATTTCTGATTATTGCCCATTTTCCTTCCTTTCTAGCTTCTTTTACCTTTTGAACCTCCTTTCTTAATTCTACTTGATCTTCAAGGATGAGATATTCATTTATAAACATTCATGTTCCTTTTACACTTGAGGTTTTACTAAGTATGTCATACTTATGATCAGTAGAGCTCACATTTATTCGGATCAGTCTTCCTTTATTTTCAGTTAATTTCCCCAACCTTGTTGCTTCTATGAGACACATTGTTTCAATTTGTAATCTATTATGTAATTTTATCTGGGCTATGGCTAAAGTATCCTCATCTACCTCCTCTTTTAAACCAAATATTATAAGGTTCAAGGCCCTTTTGTTACGCTCATGGTATCATTCTATTAATTTGTTCATTTCACCTTTAATTGGTTTGATATCTAATTTGTCTACCACATTATTTATGGTGAGGGACTATTAACTTTTTCTCCTACTTCTTTAATCATGTCCTTCATTTTAAGGCTCTCTAAAGCATCTCCTTGTTGGGATGCTTGGTTAGTATCTTGGTTTTGTTTTTTCTATAACGTGCAACCTAGTCTCTATTTTCATCATTTTATTCTCCAATAGTTATATTTTATTTTCTATTTGCTTTTGGATTGTGTCTTCAAGAGATGAAAATTTATTTTCCCGCATGGCTTCTAACTCTATTTGTAGCTTGACTTCTCTTTCTTCTCTACATTTCTCTAAAGATTCTATATAATCATAGAGGCCTCATAGAGTAACTGTGGTAGGTCTGCCTTTGGTAATCTTTGGTAGTTGTGGTGAAATATTCATACTTGAAAATATACAAGAAAATATGTATTAGAAAAATATAAGGAAAGTGTACACCTGATATCAACCCTGTTTATAGATCGCACGTGCCCACCATAGCCCGTAGACCCAATTGGATCGAGTTCAGAAGATGTATACACTGTCAACGGACCCAAGATCACCAAAGAGAGCTTTATTATTTGAATGTGAGCCTCAAAACCGTAGTGATGTTTAGAATGCGATATACAATTTAGAGTGTGATAGAAGATCACCCACAATATATAAAATTTAGAACCAGATATATGTTAGATCCAAGTATTTAGAATGTTGTAGATCCAAGTATTTTATGTTAGATCCAAGTTCAAAATCGTATATATAATTAGAATTTCGTAGAGCGAAAGTGAGTCTCAGAATGGGATATATAGTGAGAATGCCACAGATCCAAGTATTTTTTCTTTGTCACAGACCGATATTAGATCCAAGTTCAAAACTAGGTATATAGTTAGAATGCCGCAAACCAAATGTGAGCCTCAGAATCGGGTATATAGTTAGAACGTTGCAGGCCGAATGCAAGCCTTAGAAGTGGATATATAGTTAGAATTCCTTAGATCCAAGTATTTTATGTTTGTCACAGACCAATATATAGTTTAGAATGCGATAGAAGATCACTGGCAATATATATAGCTCAGAACCGGATATATGTTAGATCCAAGTATTTAGAATGCTGCAAACACAAGATCACCAAAGAGGCCCTTATTATTTGGATGTGAACCTCAGAACTATAGAAGTATAAAAGTGTCATTTTTAAGTGATTTTTTTTGGAGTTTGTGGTTGATTTTTAGTCGGAATTTGGGAAAAATACTTGTGGTAAAATCTTGATTTGTTTTGTTTAAACTAGTTAGTCTAACTCCTATGACACTTTAATTGTGAAGAGTTCACTTTTCAAACTTGTGATTTCAATGAATACATATCAAATTTTAGATAAATTAGATCAGAAAATAAACCAAGAATCTTTCAAAACAAAATTGTACTTAAATACTACTCTCATATATATATATATATACTAAATTATATTTATAATATATATGAGATAGTGTTAATTTAAGTTGAGCATAATATATCAAAGTCATTTCATTTTATTTTATTTTTCAATTGTGGGGCTTAATTTAGGTAGTAAAAGTTGTAATAAGAAATAGAGGTTTACATTTTAATATTGTTGTGAAGGCAAAAAAAACAAAATAAATTGAAAAAGTTATACATTTTTTAATTTGCAATGATAGATATATATTTATGTAACTTCATTGGTGATCCGTTTTGGAAGTTTTTGTTGATTTTGTAATCTAAACCACTAGAAATATCATAACTAACAGAAACACAACAAAATTAATTCAAATAATGTAACAATGGGCCAATAAATCTCGCCACTCAAAAACAAATTTCAAATAATGTGGATGTGAACAACTATTTTATTAATTCTAGCATAAATCTCAGCCTTCATATCGATTTTTAGAGTTATTTAGTGCATTGGAAATATTTTGAGGAGATATGCATGTTTATGTTATTGTGTGTAGTTTTTTGAGATATAATTGCTTATTTTGAAAAGAATATAAAGTGAATGATCCATCGTTGATTCTTCAAAAGACCACATAGTGCTTCTAATGGGGATGTTTAGTCTCTAATGGAAATATGAGTTCTTTTAGGAGGTTTTACATGTGAAAGATGACTTTGACAAACATGACCATTGTAAGCAGTGTAAAACACATGTTTAAAATGTTGGGAGGAAAACCCTAGAAAAGAATAGAAAATAATTCAATATTTAATCCACCTCGAGGTGTGTTATTCCTCAAGGTTGTTCTATGGATAAGAATAGTGCCAAGATACATTCTAGAGGACAATATTCTCCCCGATTTGGGATGTATTAAATTTTTCAATAACTATAAGTGATATCCCTCAATTGAATGAAATTTTTGGTTGAAGATTGTCCTCAAACTCATGGAGGGTATACTATCCTTAAACCACAAGGATTATAAACTATTGCTCATAAAAAATTATAAAGAAGGAAAAAAGGGAACTATTTATATGAAGACAAAACAAATTAACTTGGAGAGGCATAGTTGTCCTATATTGACAAGTGTGAGATTAATATGGAGGTGAATTAAGTAAATACGACATCTCTTAAATACAATTATGCTAGACAACTATTACTAAACTTTACACAAGCCTTATGTTAACTCTAAAACCACTTATTAAGCCCTAAATATTGATTTATTACATTTTTATTATTATATCATTATCTAAGATAGAAACTATCATTATACCCTTTGAATATAATGATACCATTTGTCTCATGTTTGTATACTAGAGAGATCTAGTCTTACGATCATCATATATATTGTCTTCTATTGTGTTCATTTTAAAGGAGGTTTTACCCTCTAAGTGGATTTCATCCATTGGCTTATTATCATTTCTAAGCCACATGGTTCATACCATTTTGTATTAAATCTATGATCCTATGTTTTTTCTCCTTCAATTAAGACTTTGTGAGATTTTTAGTAGAAGGCTTTGATTTTGAAGACTTTGACAATGAAATTTTGAGTATATTGTGGACATATAATGAAGTACCTTTGATCAAAATATAAATTTTTTATTTGCAATATTTTTTAATATATGCCCTATTGAAGCTGGGTTTTCTTTTTATTTTTCTTAAATTTAGTTTCAAACGAGTCATATTGGAATTTTTGACATATTTTTTTTGGAAAGATTCATATGGTGAAATATTTAGGAAGCTAAGGTGAAATATTTAGGTATTCGTGATCGAAATTTCACGTTTTGATTCACTAAATTTTTTGAGATAGACCTTGTGGAGGTTAGTGTTTGTCATTGTTACTCTATTCAACATCAAATAAATGGAATTTGAATCTCAACTATAACATTTTTTCTATGAAGCATCATACCATGAAACTTTGAGGACGCTAAGGAAAACGTTAGGTTATAAGTGGTCAAAATTTCAAGTTTTGATTCGATAAACTTTTGTAGATGTACCTTGTGGAAGTTAGTGTTTGTGATTGTTCTTAATCTCAATGTCAACTGAATAAAATTGGAACCTTCACTATAACTTTTCTTCTATGAAGCATTAAACTATCAATTTTTTAGGACACTAAGGAAAATATTGTGTTATAAATGGTCAAAGATTCATCTATTAGTTTTGCATTCTTTTGGAGATATAGCTTGTGGAAGTTAGGGTTTTTGACTTGTTCCAACATTTTTAAACCAATGATATTTGTAGGCTTATTGTATCTTTTTCTTAAAATACTTTTTGGTTGTAAACTTTTCAAGAATTTAGTGAGACATATTGAAGTAAATTGGGTAAAATTTTCATAATCAAATTTGAAAAATTAGACATGGGCAGATTGTACAATTTCTCTATTCTCAAGAGGAAAAAATTTCATAAGTTTTGGGACTGTTACCATAATTTGCACTTGGCACATCAAGTTTTGATTAGACTAGTGGAATTATGAAGAAGACAAATGAAAGTACTATAGGCCAAAGTTTCAACTAATGAGGGCTAAAACCTCTAAAACATATTAACAAAACGTTAGCCATCTAGATAGTTTAGAATTAGGGTTCTCTAAGGTACATAACTTACAAGTGGAATAACTTTGCGTTTAGAAGATATAATTTTGGGTGACTAGAAATTTATGATAAAGAGGTGTATTATTACTTTCTCCTATAAAAAAAGGGCTCTACAAGAAATACTACAAATACTCGTCATAAAAACTCAAACATTGCATCTTAAGGAAGTGGAGAGTTAGAATACAAGATAACGAAAATAAAAAAGCATGTTGATGCAATGAATAATAATATTTTGAGACAACTCGATTTATCGTGTTCACAATATGCCTAAAATGGATATAGAATATCAATCATAAAAAATATGGATGAAATGGAAAAGAATAAAACATGCATGAAATTCATAGAGCTCATTTTCTTATATATACTTCCAAATATGGATATGGAGATTGAAAATAATCATGAAAAGTAGAAGAATAATTGCATTCGTGCTCCATCACATATTGTAAATATTTTATTAGAATTGGAGAGCACAAGTATTGAATCCAAAAGTCATTATTTTTTCATCGCCTCAAGATCTACATCATGAGGGATTCAATGTAGCATCGAGGAACTAGTTCATTTTAAATATTGATTGAGGAAGCTTGATTAATATTCTAGATGGACCGAAGATTTGATCGAAACCAAGTCATAGCCTTACAAAAAGTAAATGTTGCATCCATGTATTTAGAACAAGATCAATTTGTTGGGTATCAATGGATTTGTGAAAGATAAAAAAATTATATTATATATTCGTCAATTTTGACAAGGGAATTGATAGAACATTATGGACATATTAAAATAATATGTTATTTAAGAAATTCTTACAAGTATTCAGCAAAAAGGTGTAATTATATATCACGCTCAACACTTCTAAATGTTGAGTTTCGGGGTATAGAACATTTCAGAGGACAATTGGTTATTCTTGTTAATTGGAATTTTAATGGAAATCACCCAACATGAAGTGCATATCTTTGAACCTAAATCATCAAAAAATACTTTTAGTATGGAAAGGAAAGTTGAAAGTAAAATATGGCTACTAGAGAAGTGGTCAATAACAACAGAGTGAAGATCATCATGTCCCTCCTTTAACCTCACTTAACTGAAAAGTTTAACACCTTAGAAAATGGATTAAAGAAGAGAAAAATTAATATGTTTCAATTGTGAATAGATTTTAAAGAGGAATAATATCATGAATTGGAATAGTCACAATATCTAGAACTAGAAGGTACTACACCAACAATATGTTGTCATGAATTGGCTAGCATTAGTACTCCACAAAACCTCAAGATAGAGGCACATATAAAAAATTGAAAGGTAAGAATGTTGAGTGACTATGTAATACCCATAAGTTCATCAATTACAAACTGGAAAAACCTCTCAATTACTTTGTATTTACAGTGCCAGAATTTCAAGTCATGATTATAAATGAAGGTACTATAAATTGTTCATGGAAGTGCAATAGTATTAAGTTGAATATTAGGGATTGCGAGTACCATGATTAAAATCAAAATTGGGTGGTGCTAATTTTGTATTATGGGCACAATCATTACAATCATTAGGAGCTCTCGACCTTAATTTTCAAGATCATTTCAGAAAATTTTAATGAGAAGGCAAGGAAAATGAGCTTATAGGTATTTAAGTGTTCCTTATAAAGTAATAATATCCAATAGCTTGGATAAATCACTCAAAAAGGGACACCATGGTATAATTGCAAAATTTTTCTCATAATATTTCCAAACAATTATATCCTCTACTTTGGTGGATCACCAAAAGGTTATAAAAAATCATTCCAAGGTATCTGGAAAGATCGTTAATCATATCCCACCTAATAAATATCATAACCATTTTATCCATTTTCAAATTAAAATTATTTCACCTAACATTAGGCCTTATATGCAACCATATTCATGTACGAGTAAGATTGAGGATTTGACTCAAGAAATGTTAGAGGTTGTCATCATTTAACCTATCCAAAGTTATTTATTTTCACCAATGTTGATGGTTATAAAAAAAAGAATTTTCATGATGCATTTGTCTAAATAGATTAACATCAAGGTTTTACTGATCCTAAAAGGTGTTGTAAAGGATTGGAAGTATTGTTTAAAAATTGGGGTTTCCCCCATATTTATGTGTACATCCAATATTATATGTTTCTTTCTTAAAGAAAGTAATTTGATATAAGATCTCATTCCCAATTATTACAAGAGATTAATGAAGAAGGAAAATTATACCAAAACTAGAAATGATCCTTGAAAGAAGGATTAAGCAGTTGAGAAGTTGAACAATTACTAAGTATCTCATCAAAATGAAAGAACCTACTAGTGGAATATTTAATATGGGAATATGTATTATTCATGTAGAAACACTTACAATTAGTCAATTATTGAGGAAAACACTTGTTGGAAGGGGGGGCATCATAGAAAATTTTAGGTGCTAATGTTCTCCGAGTGGGCTAATTTTCAATGATTTTTCCACAAAAAACATTCGCCAATTGCCAATTTTTATAAAAGACAATTCGCGCAAATTTTAGAACATAAAATTATTTCACCTTAAAAATCGCCAAAATTATATAAAGACTATATAAAATCGTTATAAATTTAAATAATTTTACAAATACATCAATAAACATTTTATAGTTTGCATATTAGGGATTAGTGAGATTTTCCAATGTTTTTAAACTTCAAGATAAATTTCCATGCTTACAATTTTCGTGGGGGGCATGTTTATTGCTAGATAAGGATCCTTATGTTAATGCTCAAACATTTTATAAACCCTACATATTGAGATATTATATTTCCATTGTTATATTTTTTATGTAGGCCATAAACTTTCATTATACACTTTCACTATAATTGTGCCCTTTATCTTATATGTATGTATTGGGGAGACCTAGTGTTAGGATCATCATATATTTCCTTCTATTATATTCATTGTAAATGATGTTTTTCCCCCGAAGTGGATCATATTGATTAAATTGTTATCATTGTTAAGGTGTAAGCTTCGCTATATCTATATAGAGAACAAACTGGAAATAACTAGATTAGACTTAAAGATAACACTTAAAACATATACAATGGTTTCAGTAATGATTATTTGTACTATGATTATAACTATTAAAAACTACCACAGTGATTTCCACTATGAGAAAATACAAAATTACTTCCATGTATACAAAAGGACTTAAAATTACATAATCTTTGAATAATTGCAAACTTAGGTTTTGATAAGACAAGTCTATGAAAACATTTTAAATCTCAACAGTTGAATTGTTTTAAACACGAGAAACAAATACATAAATTTAACAGAATAATGGATGAATCCTCCAATAGATAATGAAATAATTTCTAGTGGAAATCCTTGATATTAAACAAAATGGATTTTGCGGACACTCAGAGGTGATACGACTGGTTCCGCAGAGGATTCTAGGGTTTAATTAAGAGAGTGACAGAGGGCAATTGGTAACCATGAAGGCTCAAGGAGGAGCGAGCTGCACTCCCTCCTACAGTAATGTGGTTTCAAACAAAGGAAGAGGAGGGAAGAAGAAAAAACCTCCACAACCCTTGGAGGACAAGACAAAAAACATTGTAACTCAAAAGGCATAAGGCAGCAAAACCCATGTAGATGAAGGGGGCCATGAAGAAGAATGACAGGAGGAAAAAGTGGAAGAAAGAGTTCAGGGAATAGAGAATAGAGCCAAGATGTGGCTTTTTAAACCCAATACCATAACTAAACCTCGAGTTATTCTGAATGATCCAGCTCTATAAGCACACACGGATCACATGGAAAATGATGCGATCATTTGCAAATTTATGGGAATCTAGCTGTTAGAGAAAGAGTTTTACACCTGGATAAAATACAACTGGAAAACAAAGGGGAAGTTGAATATACATCTTGGATTCAAAGGCTTTTTCATAGTGGTGTCCACGAACATGGAAGACAGAGACAGGTATTTTGGAGGACATTACTTATTTGGAGTTGTTGGTCTCTATATGCTGCCATGGATGATAAACTTTTTGCTAGAGTGAGAAACCTTCACTTTGGTACTGGTATGGATTAGACTCTACTCCTTACCTTTAGATTACTAGATTCTAGAGTCTTTAATATCTATATGCAATAAATTAGGTCATTTCTTAAAAATTCTAGAGGTAACTCTACGGGGAAAATACACCTCGTATGCCCATATATGTGTGGAGATGGACCTATCAGGAGCCCTTCTAGATGAGGTCATTCTAGAAGTCTATGATGAGGAATGGTTTCAAACAGTTGACTATGAACATATCCCGTTCAGATGTCACAAATGTCATGAGCATGGGCACCTATCTAGAGGTTGTCCTCTTAACAGAAGGGATGGAAACCTAAACACTAGCAAAGGGAAAGATTAGATAGGTTTCACCAAAATGCGAGGAAAAGGAAAAGGAGGGGGAAGGAAAACACAAAAGAACCCTACTGCAAATGATAACAAAACAAGAAGTCATAACAGTTTTGAGATCTTAGTAGAAAAACAAGTAGATGGAGGTGATCAAGAGAGCACAAAGAATCAGCTAGCAAGGGGGAAAGGAAAGGAGACAAGCATGAAGTTCACACAGGAACAAAATGAACACATGAAGGACCCTTTGAGTACCATGGAAATGGAAAAAGACTAGGAAATGACTGAAAATGAAATTGGTACAGAGGACCAAGACCTACAGGACATCCTAGAAAGGGAGAACCTCAAGCTATAAAAGTTCCTAGAATAAGGAGGAAACCTAGGAATAAACTCCATCCCTCAGGAGGATGTGGACAAGGTACAACAAATATTCCTTATAAGTCACATCAAATAGCTGTAGGAGTCAAAAGAAGACATGATAACCAGGAAAATGAAGGAACTTACTCAATAGGATTAATAACAAGAAAACAGAAAAAATAAAATAAAAATTCCAAGTAAGAGGAGGGGAAGAAAAAGATAGAAAGAACTATTGCTGGAATGTGGCAAACTCATGATTGACTCGGGAAAGATGAAAGATCTTTCCAGTTACTCCTCTAAAACCCCACCTCAATGGAAATCATAACCTGGAAGATTAGAGGACTAGGGAGTAGAAGAAAACAAAGAAACCTAGGTAACAAGATTAGAGAGGAAAAACCTGTCATAGTATTCATACAGGAAATAAAATTCTCTATGGAGAAGATCCAGGAGAAACACAAAAAATGGTTAAACATATATGAATACCTTGAAGTTAAGGCAAATAAATCTGATGGTGGCATTCTCACTTTATGGGATCCACAGAAATTTGATGTGATTGATGCAGATGCATCCACACATAACCTTTCTCTAATTTCCCAACCACTGGGTGACAGACAATGTTACATGATCACCAATGTCTATGGCTCATAGCCAATGGAGGACAAACTTCAACTCCTCACAACACTGGAGCATTTGGAGAATAGATACCCAGCTCTACCCTAGATTCTTGTGGGAGATTTGAACATGACAAAATCACTCATGGAGAAGAAAGGAGCAACTAGAACACCTCGTAGAGGTTCAATTTCCTTCCAAAACTCCATCGCCACTATGAAATTGCTTAATATGGAAACAAGCAATGGTATCTACACTTGGAATAACAAAAGAGGGGGCCATACCCAACTAGCCTCAAAATTTGATAGATTCATTGTTTCATAGGAGCTTCTTCTCATGGGAAACAACATTATTGTGCACCTACTGCATTTTGGAGGTTCAGATCACTAGCCTATCCAATTGGAAGCTTCTTTTTTTGGTAAACCAAGGAACTACACCTTCAGATTTGAGAATGCTTGGCTCACACACTTAGATTTCATCACAAACATTGAAAAACGGTAGAAGGAGGAGCTTCACCTTCAAGGTACAAAGATGTTCCTTCTACACTATAAGCTCAAACACATTAAAGGTAGACTCAAAGAGTGGAATAAAAAGGAATTTGGTAATATCTTCAAAGCTAAAGGAGATGTGGGAAAGAAACTAAAGGAAATAAACCATATTCTTATTAAAGAAGGCTATACAGATGAAAGGAAAGAGATGGCAGAGTCACTCTAGTAGGAATGGGATAAAAGATGCTTTCGAGAGGACATATTCAAGAGATAGAAATCCAAAGTTCAATGGATTAAAGAAGGGGAGAGAAACACCAAATTCTTTCACAGATCCACCATAGCTCATAGAAACAACAATAGAATTGTAACACTTAAATATCAACAGGGGATAGAAAGAAACGCTCATGAAGATATGGAGAATATTCTAGTACAACATTTTCAGAAAATTCATGAGTAAACCCCAGAAGATAGAACCCAGTTTACAGAGAAATTTTCTCAGTACATTCCTAAATTGGTTACTAAAGAAGATAATTACAATTTGAACAGACCAGTCACAAAGAAGAAATTGAGGAACTCATTAAAGAGATGCACAATGGGAAAGAACCAGGCCCGGATGGCTTTAATATGGACTTCTTCAAACCTTGTTGGAGGATAGTTAAACTGGATATCCTAGAGGTAGTTGAAGACTCTAGACATTTTAAGATAGTCTTAAAGGCACTCAATGAATCTTTCATAGCCTTAATCCCCAAATAGGAAAATGCCACCTCTCCACACAAATTTAGACCTATAGCCCTATGCAATGTGGTATACAAAATAATATCCAAAGTAATTGCCAACCGTCTCAAACCACTCCTCCCAACCCTAGTGTCAAAGGAGAAAACAGGCTATGTGGAAGGGAGACAAATTCTAGATAACATAATTCAGGCGCATGAAATGGCTCAGTCACTCAACACCAATAAACAGGCAGGAATGATAATTTTGCTGGACATAGCAAAGGCCTATGACAAACTTAGTTGGTCATACATAAGAGCAATATTAAAATCCTATGGCTTTGATTATAATTGGATTAAATGGGTTATGGCACTAGTAACCACCTCCAACTATTCAATTCTTCTCAATGGCTCTCCCTCTAAAACCTTCAAGCATTCTAGAGGTCTGACGCAAGGAGATCCTCTTCCCCCCTTCCTTTTCATTCTAATAATGGAAGGGTTAGGGAGAGAAATCAAAGCTACTAAGGAGGAAGGGATAATTCAGGGTTTGAGACTCACTCAAGGTGGGGACACGGTGACACATCAGCAATTTGTGGATGATACTATGCTGCAAGGCACACCCACTGTCAAGGAAGCCAAAGCATTCAAGAAGATTCTGAGTGAGTTTGCGACGGTAGCAGGAATAGAGGTAAGTCTTACTAAATCAAAGATCTTCTTTTTCAATACATATGTTTCATTACAAATAAATATAGCAAGAATTTTGGGCTTTCAAGTGGATTGACTGCCTGCGAAGTACTTGGGAATTCCCCTCACCGACAAGCCGCTACATAAGGACATTTGGGAACCTGTTCTTAATAAGCTAAAAGATAAGATTAGCAAATGGACAAATAGAGCATTGAATCTAGTAGGGAGATTGATTCAAACGAAAGCTATCCTCCAAAGTATCCCTATCTCTATGCTTTCAGCCATTCTGGCACCAACTAGTGTAATTACTAATATAAGAAATATTCAGAGAGACTTTCTCTAGCGGTAAGGTGAAGAAAAGAAGAAATAGGGCCTTGTGGCATGGGACAGGGTATGAAAACCTAACTCCCATGGTGGTTTGGGTCTTCATGACCCAGGAATTCTTAAGAAATTCCTTGGAGCCAAAATCTGGTGGAGATCGCTAAAGGAAATACAAGGCCCATAGGCAAAACTATGGAACCAAAATTATGCAAGAGGTCGGTAGGAGAAGAACCTCATCAGAATGACAGGACAAGTTTAAGGTTCTACAATATTGAATAGGGCATGGGGGAACAGGCCCTAGTCCAAAATCACAGTTTATGGGAGATAAGAAATCGAAATTCGGCCTTGTTCTGGGAGGATAATTGGCAGCAAGAAGACAATCTACAAAGTGAAGAATTAGCAGACATTCACATCAATACCATCAACAAAGGATTAAGATGGGTACGTGACTATTGGGACCAATCAAAGAACAATGAGAAATGGAGAACATGGAAACTTCTAGACTATAGTGGAATAGGCATGTTGCACACTCAAGATATAACCCTTAAAGTTCTTTTAGACAAAAGGCAAATCTTGACCTCAACCTTGGACGATCAATTAAGATGGGAAAAGAACAAGGCAAGTCTCTTCAACCTTAAGGAGGCCAAAAAGATAGATTCAGGGCTTAACCTTCCAAGCATTGATAAGACATGGAAAGAACTCTGGGATAGTCCTCATTGGATGAAAGTCAAACTGTTTAAGTGGCTGGTTCAATAGGGCAAGATTCTGACATGGGATAACCTAAGAAAAGAGGCTTTGTTGTCCCCTCAAGATGTCACTTATGTAGACAACAAGAAGAAACTACAAATCATCTCCTGAATAGATGCACTTTCACTACAATACTTTGGAACTAGATGGGAGAAGTCTTCGAGCAGATAGATAGAAATTTAAAGGACATCATTGCTACTTTGAAAAAATGGCAGAATTTTTTTTCGGATAATGAGATCATTAACTCGGCCTGGATGCTAGTTTGAGGATTCATAATCCAGAATGTTTGGAAGGAGCGAAACAATAGGATTTTCAAGGATAAAGCAAGTCCGGTGAGCAATATTCTTAAACTAATCCTTAGACAACTCAAAGAGACTCTTCACATCCTAGGAGGTGTAGCCATTGGCAAACCAACCAGACAAAGAGAGGCCATAATACTAAAGAAGTTAGAGCTCAAGTCTCATCCCCCTCAAGGTTCTATGCAGATCAACAAGAATATCTCAGTAGAAAAGGCTTCATCGCAACCCCCTTCACATGGCTTTTTAAAATTTAACATTGATGGGGCATCAAAAGGGAATCCGGGAGAAGCTAGATATGGAAGGGTCATGAGCAATTAGGAAGAAAACATACAGATCATCTTCCACAGTTATCTAGGAAAAGCTACCAATAATATGGCTGTGCTCATGGCGATGGAAGTATGCCTGGAAACACTGCTCAAGTACAACATTCACAATGTCATGATTGAGGCTGACTTGGAATTAGTCATTAACTCAATGAAGAGGATAAGTGCTGGTGTTGCACCAGAGAAAATCTCAGGACATTGGTGGCTTCTATAAGTCTACCAGAGAATCCAAGTGCACTTAAGAATGTTGAGAACTCTTAGGTTGGTGCATGTCTCCAGGGAAGCCAACAAAGTTGCGAATTGGCTTGCAAACGAGGGGGATCAAAACAAGAATATCAACTTCTATTGTTGGTGGGAGGAGGTAATGGATGATAACGATAGGAAACCAGTCTCCCCCATTGCAACAATACTGCTCCTGTAGCATACCCACTCACATCAATTTCTATTTCAAAATACTTCTACAAGTTAGGTAATGTTAGGACTGAGTTGAAGGAGGAATGCCCATTCTGGGCCCTCAGGGACAAACAAAAGTATCAGGAAAAATCAAGAGAAAGAATTTTACTTTATGAAAACGATGGATAAGTTCACTTTAGATGGCCCATCAGCAAATATGCATGGTCAATTTTCTAAGGGAGCTTCTAGTAATAGTGGAGGATGTATGTTCACAGGAGGAATGATTCCAGGGAAGACGAAGGCATTAAAGGAAGAGATTATTGGGCTCAAAACCTACCCTAGACACACCACCTACGTTGGGAAACCTCTATCCCAAGAGAAGCTTTCCCGGAAGACAAGCAATGCCATTCAAGAGGAGATGCGTGGAGGTGAATGGACAATGACTATCGCTTTCATCCGTGGGTATCTCGTGAGCAATTCCGTGGTCCGATTTGGTCTGTCATCGTTAGATCTAGAGAGGGAAGATCATTGGCCAGCTTTTGGTGTGCAAGCTGGTGGGGCCGAAAGGAGAAACCCACTTATGGTTTACCACCTTGATCGGACACTTTCTAGGCCAAAGACGGCTTTAATGAAAAGCCAACAATTCCACTCAGGAAGCAACACATGGCAGAGGACCGAGAAATCAAACCACCTTCATTGTGAGGTATTCAATGGGCTTTTTAAGCTACGTGATATGAACTCCACCCGTTGGATCAGAAGGAAAGGATCAATGGCTAGCATTGATCGTGAAACTTTAGGGTTTTTTGTGAGTAGTTGTGTGGGCCGATTTGGACTGTAGCAATCAGATCTAGAGAGGGAATATCAACAGTCACCTCTTAGTGTGCATGTTGGTGCAGTCGAAGGGATAGAACCACTAACAGTTTACCACCTTCATCGGGCACCTTCCAAACCAAACGGTATTAAGGAAAAGCCAGTGATTCCACTCATGAAGCAACATGTGGTGGAGGACTGAAAAACAAATCGCCTTCATCATGCAGTATTCAGTGAACTTTTTAAGCCATGCGATATGGACTACAGCCATTGGATTAAAAGGAGAAGATGAAGAGTCAGTGTTGATCGGGCAATTATAGGTTTTTTTGAGAACTGTGCCTGTGCGCAGGTTGATTCTGGACCATCCGATTGTTAGAAGATAGATCTTCGGTCTGTTTTGGGCAATCTAGACCTTGTCACGGTCTAATATTTTGAGGTTTTCTCAGGCACTTAGGGTATTTTCACTCCCCTTTATGCCTTTGGGCATTTGTTGTAACATGTGGAAAATATTTTTTTACCTAAGTTACTAGAAGGACAGTCTCTTGCTTAAGAAAAAAAAGATATGAAACAAACTGAAGCAATATCCATTATGCCATCAAAATATGATACCTAATGCCTTCATTTTTTCTTTGTTACGATTGCATCTCGGAAGTAGTTATAGTCACTAGTTGGTTTAGGTTGTTACTAACTACCAAGTTACACATATTTCATTTCTAACTGTCTTTGATATTATCTTTATGTGCCTAATTGATAAATTGGCACTCAGAGAGCCACCCTAAACACTGACATGATTGATTTAGTGATCGCTATCATAAGTACTACCATCAAGTAAGCTCCTACAATCTAGGATACAATTAACAATTCTCCTTTACTCTTCATCCTTGTGATCATATAGCAAATGGATTCTTCTAGATATTATACTCTCGTATTCTCTTATAGAAATATCTAGCTCAATCTACATATTATAATTCTTAGCTGAAATGGACTTCTATATTTTAGTAATGGTAAGAAATGTTAAGAAATCAATGACATAATTTTCATGATTTAGTCATACGCAAATATTTACTTCAATGGCTTAAAATGTTTCATTATTATCCATGTGTTTTGATAGGATTTATAAATAATTTTCATTGGGGAAAACTAACCTTAGTTTCCACATAGACGAGGTAGCTCAAATTCAAACACCTTTAAAAATGTGTTCCTAAAATATTGAATAACTTGTCCAAATTCTCTCCATCTATCATAAGTAGTGAGGGTCAATATATGTTTTTCTTTTATTATCATAATCTACATGGTGAACATTGATTTATCTCTTATTCATATGTTTTTCATATTTCACTATTTAGATTTGCAAAAAATCAATTCGATCGAATGAACTATTGTGTGCATAAAACCTAATTTAGGGCCATCAACCAAGCCATTATTTTCATACCCTATAATATTACATACTCTCTTCTAACGGGAAGGTAAAGGAGTAATGGATCTAGTGTTGTGTTCGTACGTACCTATTGGGGGTGTGTACAATCTCATATCATCCCATCCCTAGGCCATTCATTCTCAATACAAGTAAATACCCTTCCTACATCTATGCTTATTAAACATAAAAAAATCAAAGAAACCAGCGACAAGGGAAGCAAGTCGACCCAAAGAAACAAATCTTAAATACCTCTTTATATAGAATCGTTAGCATATCTTTTGAACAAATTAGTTTTAAGAGAGGATTTTATTTTAAATATAAGAACCACTTCTTCCATAATTTTCAATAACATATCTATGTTTCGGTTATGAGGTAATAGCTCAAAATGATCTTCTAATTAATCTTCATTTATTATTTTTAACCTTCCCAATATATCCAACAAATTTTCCATATTTTCTTCTCTAGTTGTGAAAAACCCATATCTAGCCTATTTTATCACATATAACCGTTTCAATATAATGGTAAAACAACATCGCTATGAAAATTCTAAGAAAAGGTAAGTTCTAGGAATGGTAGATTGAAGAAACTCACTTGTCCATACGGGAAATTATTCTATGTTTTCATTAAATTACGATAGAAATTCATTATGTATAGCCTCAAAAAAGTTTCTAATTAAGAAAGGCTTGAAATATCCCTATCTTTATCGGCAAAAGCACTTAATATAGGATGTCTACACAATCGGTTATTTAATGGGCTTGGTCTTCTCGCTAGGGGCCATAATTTGATTGCATTATATTTGCTCTCCTGTTTACTAACATAAGTATAACATTGGGTTTTAGAATTTATTAGCATGCCTTATTTTATGTACAACATAATGGTATATCCCCGATTAAAATGAAACTAAACAATTTGACAGTATTTGTTTCACGGAATTCTTAGCATAAGCCATCACAAGTTCATAAAATGTCGGGATGAATTGTTTTGGAATACTAAATCTTAACCACAATAAATCTTTCATTCATCTACAACCATTATTTTACCATTGGGACATCAAATAAAAACAAAGATATGTACTAATTAACCCTACAAACTACAATTGACACCACCACTTGTGATGTGACCCAAAACAAGAAATGGTTTAGGAATTTTTTACGGAGGTTCATAAATGTGTGAATTGTTATGAGAGTTACTGCATCAATACACATGTTCTGAAAATGTTCTAAAAGTGTTAATCTGATTAAATTTCAAATCCTTGAGCATAATCCTTACTGTGGACTGACGCTTCATTTGCACCATCGAACCATAATCGATTTGCATGATTCCAATCCCATTATACACCTTATTATTTAATCATGAGCACTTATTATTATGAAAAAATTAGTTGTCTTTGGTCTTGAGAAACTAGATCTCTTTCATAATTCAACCACTTTCCTGTCTAGTCATTCATTATTATGATTTAAAAAAAATAAAAGCTATTGTTGTATAGTTTTATCCAAGGTTATTCATCATGGATTAAAATAAGTGCTCTCTCTCGTATTAGTTATTAAGGACTATAGCGATTTTAATCCACTTTAATATAATCTAATTATAATCTTTATTTGTTATATTTTTAAAGATTTAAAATTTTATTATAACACGGAGGAAATTTATTTTTACAACTAACACAATATAAAAGACAAAAACAAAATCATATAATAATAGGACTATGTATTATCTATATATAATGAAATGATAGAATGAAAGGTTTAACTAGTAATATAATATAATGAAATGATAGAATGAAAAGTTTAACTAGTAATATAATATTATAAATGAAATACATCAATATCAAAGGGTTAGTAAGCAATTTTGCAGTTAACATATCTCTTCCCTTCAAATGGGTCTTTTTCTCAATTCTTGACTAAGTGAGGGTGATTTGGATGAATAACTTTTATCATGAGACCTCTTCCATTCATTGGTTCTTTAATTTGATGATGTCCTTCGTAATTGCTTAATCCTTGTTTTAAGGATTGTTTCTAGTTCTAGTATTATTTTTCCTTCTTCATTGACATTTGGTAGAATAATTAAGACTAGTATAATTTCAATGATTAAATTTTCTAAGAAAGGAACATGGAACACTAGATTAGACAAATGTGATAAAGGAGTTCACCTCCAAGATAGAAGAAACAATTAAGTTACTTAAAACCTCTTTAAAAAATAGGAAAAACTCCACTCAATACCCTCTACATCCATACATGTATAAATACAAACCACATCTCCTAATATATTCAAGGAACTTGGAAGTATAAAATGGGCCTTCTAAGAAAAATAATAAAATAAAATTTATGAATTTCCAAAGAAAAAGAAATAAAGCTACTTTTTTAATTGTATTTTTGGTTTATGTCTTTATAAGCTTACTCAAATATCAAGTGTAAGAACTTGTTGGATGCATAATTTAATCCCACAACCAATAAGTACATACACTTAATATTTGAGTAAACTTATCAAAAATAAATTAAAAATATAATCAAATAAATTATTTACATTTCGTTTCTTCCAAAAATATTTATGTTTAAAGATGACATCATCATCCTGTGCTAGGGGTTTCTTTATTGTAGATTTTAAAAACCGTGAAAGCAGACAATGTATTCTAGATTCTGGCCCTTGGTTTTGGGATAAATCAGGCCTATTCTTGAGGCCATGGTACCCATCATTCGATCCCTCAACAACAGTCATAACCTCAGCACCAGTTTGGGTGAGATTGCCAAACCTACCCTTGCATCTCTGGAATCTCTCTTCGCTAGAAGCCATTAGAAATGCAATTGGGAAATTTTACTGCAGGTGCCCAGAAACAGAGGAATATGTCAGAACCACATATGCACACATATGTGTGGAAATGGACTTCAGCGCCGGATTCCCAGCTGAAATACACCTAACAAGTAAAGACTGTGTGGAACCAGAAACTCGATTATGAAAGTGTCCTCTTCAGATGTCGATCTTGCTTTGAGACAGGCCACCTTGCCAAAAATTGCCCAAAAGCTTCCCAGAAAAACTCTGCTAGAAAAAATCACCACAGATCTACATGGTGGGAAGGAGCACAAAAAGAACACTACACTGTCATCCAAGAAGAATACTCTTGAGAAAACTCTGAATCACAAGCAATCGAGCAAGATAGAAACAATTCTCAAGACGAGCAGGGGGAAAGCCCCGCCCAACAACAAAAAGGTGAACTTAACAACCCCTCAAGCATCGACAGTTATGCGGTTTCGAATAACGCGGGAAATAAATCTTCATTTAACAGCAAAACAGATCTCTTAGACCAAACTTCTTCTCCGACTATCTCCAAAAGGATGAACACAATAGATCGCGAAGCTAAGACACCAATGTCCCAAGAACCAGAAGAGATGAGGGAGATGCAAGATAAAGAAAGTTGGAAGACTGTAGAGAAGAAAAAGAAAGCTACCTCACCAATCTCGCCAAGAAAGACAAGGAGCCAGACAATTAGAAATTAAGAAAGTATAGGTCCGATAGACCAATTTGGTCTCAGTGGACGTTAACCATCATCATCATCATTAAATATTATTATTTCTTTAAATAATTGTAAAATTTAAACAAACCAATAAAAATTCCTCTAAAATTTTAGAACTTTTAAACATTCATTAGTTTGTTCAATTTTTCATGAAGTTTCTATATAATTTCTACCAACCTAATTTTCAAAACCATTTCAAAATTATATAAGATAATTGGAATAACCTTCTTATTGAAAATATTTTTCTAATTCAAAATCATAAACGTATATTTTTATAGTTCTCGGGACCATACTACACTTTGTAACTTCCACTAATCATTGCTTTAAAACACTAGTTCTAGTTGACCATGTGCTCAACGTCAAGTGCTAGATAATTGTATGAAGAATATCATCTGAAATGTAATTCTCATGTATAAATTAATATATGATCATAGTCATTGTCACATGAATATAGACTAACATCATAAAATTACTAAAAAAAATATTAGAGGGCTTTAAATTGCCTCTCAAATGTAAAGCAGTTCTAATAATATTATCTTCTCCATAAAAAAGAATAATGAATATTTTAGTGAAAATATGGTTGTTGACACAACCAAATTTCTTTAAACATATCCCAATTAACTTATAAAATACTTTAATCACGTCAACAAAACAATAAAAAATATAAAATAATAACCTAAGATTTAGGGGTGACTTTGAAAACTAAAATAGTCCCTAGCCCTCTTCCCAAAACCTTTTAACCTAAACTAATATTTTTCTTCAAAAGAATTATGTATAAATTAGCTAAAACATTTTTTTCCTTAAAAAAAAATATGTATAAATTAGCCCAAACAAAATGTAATTATAATTATTTTACAACTAGAAGGATTATTTTGTCACATCTATAAAGTAGGAAAAATAAAAATTTTAATCCAAAATTTATCCAAACTTATGTGAAAGGATTATTTATGTGAAAAATAAAAACAAAGACTCAAATTTTAAATATTTTTATGTAGCAATATTCTATTTTTTATTTAAATATATTATGTATATTAAATTCCCTAAATAATAAACAAAATGCAATATTTAAAATCTCCAAATATATTTAAGAAATTAAAATTTTAAAAATAATCATGTTATTTTATTAAAATTTACCTCTTAAATTATTTTAAAATGGAATTTACCTCATAAGTTATTTAAAAATTAAATTTAACATTGTATTAAGTATTTAATATTTATTTTTTAGCCAAAAAGTTATTTTACATTCTAATATAAGAGTAATGTGCAATTTTGTCTATTCTCAACTAAAAAGTCTACTATAATAAAAACTTAAATAACTATATATATTTGGTTAGTTTTAGTTAAAAACATTATAAAACATCAATAATCTTATTCTCATTGCTTTTATTTGGTTAATTGTTGATATCACATTTCAATGTAAAAAAAATGTGGTTAAAATATTTCACTTTCACTTTTAGAATTATAAATCAAATATTTTCATGTTAAATAGGTAATTTATTAGATTAAGGTAATTCTTATATATTATATATATAGAAACTCATACATGAAATAGTATTTTTTCACTAGAATCTAGTGATACAATTTCAAACAAGAGCATCATTTTTTGTTGTCTAAGCTATATTTTTGAATGTTTGAATCGATTCAAGAGCTCAAAAACCCTTTGGAAACTCAAATTGTAAATACTATACTACTATTTTATATTAAATTATGTATTTCTCTCTTATTAAAAATTAACAAAGTTATTTTACCTTTAATTACCATTTTCTTTTGAGTATTGAAATATTTTACTAAGGTCAACATTCACGTATATAGACATCCATATAAATTTCATATTGAAATATGTAGTTCATGTTTGAATATATTAGTTAATATGGATACTTAACAATTATATATGTTTTATATTTAAAATATCTATAAAACAAATACATATTAAAAAAAAATTAATGACTTTATCTATATAAAATTATATGGAACTACAATAGGATTTGAAGCAATAATACGATTTCTTGTTGTTTAAAATACATTTTTGAAAGCCTAAATGGATTTAGCATCCTAAAAAACCCTTGAAGCACTCTAATGGTGTAGTCTAACTTATAGACGAAATGACTTTTTCATGATCATTTTTCTAATTAATTTTAACCAAAATCACAAAATCATTTTTAAAAACTTGAGTTTAAATTGTTTATACTATAGAATTTGAGTTCCCTAGAGGGCTTTTTAGGGTGCGAAATCTATTTAGGAATCCATAAATGTAATTTAAAGGACAACAAAAGCACATTCTTGATTAAAATTGAATCACTAGATTCGCGTGAAAAAGTCCATTTTGTCTATAAGTTAGACTATGTCATAATAAACTACTCAAAATGCAATTTAAACAATGAAAAATTTACACAAAATCTATATATAAGACAAAACAAAAAACTACTATAAATCCATCTAAATCATAAATTTATTAAACATTAAAAATAATTAAATCTATTCAAATTTTACATTCTAAAAAATATTTAGCTATAATAAAATTGGATACCTCTCCATCCTTATAAATCCATGACTAAAATAAATCCATATTAATTTATTTAATAATAATTTAATAGATATTCCAATTATTACCCGTTACTGAACAAAAAGGTTATTAACGCTCTTGCCATGGTCCTCGGAATATCTAGTGACAACCATATGGAATATGAAAAATGTGGCTTTATTAATAATTTCGTAAACAGATTTATGAATAACTATTACAATGAAGGCATTTTAAAGAGCAAGAATGATTCTTAGAACATCTATTCATGAAAAGGTTTTTGAAATTGTTCAACACGAAGTGTTGCTTGAATTTAGTGTATCTTTAACTTCATAAAGATGTATATATTTTTTTAATTTTTTATCTCAATTATGTTAGTAAAACGTGGAAGGGGATATTTTCAAGTTAGGATTAAGCTTATGAATTTTATGTTAGCTAGGTTGGTTGTTTTTTTTTTTTTTTTTTTTT
>APFE031642802.1:278280-312191 GCA_000404065.3 Pinus taeda
ATGAACCCAACTAATTATTAATATTATAAACCCTAGGGACTAAAAGCCCAAGAGATTAATAAACTCAACTAATTATTAACACTATAAACCAAAGTCATGATATTATAAACTGAAGGGACTCGTAAATCCAAGGGATTAATATTGTAAGCCTTAATATTAAAAATTATAAATCCAAGAGATTAATATTACAAATTATAAACCCAAGGGTTTAATAAACCCAACAAATCAATATTCAAAACCAAAGATATTAATATTCTAAACCTAATATATTATAAACTTTATGAATAATAATACACCCTAAGAATATGAACCCATAGATTAATAGACGTGGTGGATTGATGTCATAAATCCAAGGAACTAATAAACCCAAGGGATTATAAACCTAGGGAGATACTATTAAACATGAGGAATTAATATTATAAACCAAAGGGATATAAACCATAAGGTAAATATCATAAACCCTAAAATAAACATTAAACCACAAGACTATTAGTATAAACTTTAATATTAGCATTATAAACCTAAACGATTAATAAATGCAAGGGATTTTAAACTAAAGGGATCAATATTAAACCCTCGGTTTATTATTATAAACCATAGGCTTAATATTAAAACCTAGGAATACCCCGATCAGGGTGGAGAAAAGGACCAGGCGCAGAGTAATGATGGAGGGCAGAGAATGTCATCACAAACCTCACACTTGGGCAATCATTTTAAAGGATGCAAGGAGAGATTACAGGGAAGAGAGGACCACGAGACAAGGCACCAAGTTAATTATGGCAATAAGAGGGAAGGGAAATGGCGACGAACTGTTGATGGTGGGAAGACGAGGTGGCAATAGAGCAAAGGGAGCAGATGAAGACATCGATGCTAATAAATTCAAGACATGCAAGGTGGCGAAGGTGGTTGAGACCCGGTGTAAAATTTGTGGATCATGTTTCCAAAAAGAGCAAGCGACTATGACGGAGGGAGGTAGGAAGGTAAGAGTCGACAGTGAAGAGGCTGGCAGAAGGATGAGGAAATCGGGTAAGAAGAGGACTCAGGAGGTCGACAACACTGAGGGAATGGATAATTATAAGAGGGTTAAATAGAGTGAGGAAAGGATTAGGAGGAAGGAACAGGAGGGGACGGAGGATGAAGGAATAAACAGAGAAGGTGAGATGAGGAAAGGGAAGGATGAATGCAGGGGGAGAGGGAGGTTCGAGGTCAGCCAAGGAAGAATGAGTAATAATACCCGTGAAAGCCATCCTAGAAGAGGCAAGGGCAGAGGTAGCAGGGGACGAGGAAGAACCAGGCAAGCTGTGAGCAAAGACAATGAAATGCAGTCCCCCAGTCAGCGGAAAAGACGGCGCCAAACTATGAATCAGATAGCCAAAGATGCTGAGCGTGTGTACAACAACGAAGCCAATGTGGAGATAAGAAGAATTATAGAGAATTTGGAAAAGAAGGTCCTAGAGGAGGCCTCTTCCCTTGAGATGGTAGATTCGTGCTCTCTTATGCCGGACCCAAGTAACACCAGGGGTCGCCTCTCCTAGTATAAATAGGCTTTGCATATGTACTGGGTGATGAAGTGTCTGCTAGCCAGAGCAATGGAACAAATTGCGGAAGAAATGACGGAGATTGTGCAAGGGTACCTGAGCCTGAAAGAGGAAATGAAGAGTCTGCGTTCCACGCTTCTGAAACAGGATAGACAACTTAAGGACATCAAAAGTATTCTGAAGCTGATAACCAAGGTGCACTACGAGGAAGAGGTGAAACTGGAGATCATGGATGATTGATACTCTTTGTTGTGTTTTCAATTTTAAATGTTAGGACCATTAGAATTAGTTTCAGCATAGTTTGTGGAATGTAACAGTCGTTAAGGATATTACTCTAGTTTGCAGGTAGTTTGTTGGTTAAGTTTTAAACTGGTTAGTGCACGTTCTTGGCCTTTAAGGTGACAAACTCTGACTTTTGGAGGTCCTCTTACCCAGTTTCCCTTCGGGCCAGTTGGAGGATTCCTGTGTATGTACATAGTTATGCTGGTTATTGTTAATAGAAAAGGACCTGCCATAGATTACAAAAAAAAAATATTAAACCCTACGAATATAAACCCTATGATTAATATTAGAAACCCTAGGATAAATATTATAAACTCAATGTAGCAATAAATCTATTGGATTAATATTAAAAACCTAAGGGATTATAAACCCAAGGGAATAACGTTAGACCCTAGGATTAATATTAAACCCTAGGAATATAAATCATAAGATTAGTGTTAGAAACCTTAGGATTAATATTATAAACCCAAGAGATTAATACTATAAATCCAAGGATTTAATAAACCAAAGGGATCAATATTATAAACTCAATGGACTCTAAACTGAGAGGAATAATTTTAAGCTTAAAGGGTTGATATTATAAACCAAAGGGATTGATAAACCCAATGGATTAATATTAAACGTGAAGATTAATATTATAAACCTTGATACTACAAAAGATAAACCCAAAATTAAATTTTAATATTATAAACTCAATATTAAAAGGGTCTAATAATATAAACCTTGTATTAAACGAAATTTTGTAATGTAACAATGAGACATTGAATAATTTACAATATAATGTAAAATTGCGACAATAATTGTTAAACTAATTTTCAAATTGAGATAATGTTTGTCATAATGTGATGTTGGATACATGTTTTTACATTCCAATGATACAGTATTAAACCCATTATATTATAAACCTAGTGAACTAATAAATTCAAGGGATTAATACTAAAACACAAAGGATTATAAATGAAACGAATAATTTTAAACCCAAGGGATTAATATTTTAAACACAGTGGATATAAACCCTAAGATAGATACTATAAAGTGCAAAATGAATATTAAACCCTAAGATTAATATCATGAACCTTACAATTAATATTATCAACCCAAGGGATTAGTAAAACCAATGGATTAATATTAATAACCCAAGGGAATAACATTAAGTACTAGGATGCCCCTGATCGGGGTGTAGAACTGTGTAGGAAGTGGGTCAGGCGAGATGGGACCATGAAGTGGGAGGCAACATCCAAGCGATTGAAAGGATAGGAATGGGAAGTGGATAAACATGTCAGGGAAGGAACATTCCGTGAGAGAATGTTGGTGGAGACGGGAAAGTGAGATAGAGAGGATGGCAGGGGGCCCTGCGGGAGTGAGGGAAGAAGGATGCCAAAAAGTGGCAAGATGAGGGAAGAGTACATATGGAAAGAGCAACTAGGAGTAAGCGAGTGTTAATGGGAGATAGTGTAAGACATGATCGAGGGTCACCATTCCAAGGTGAGAGTGTAAGGATCAGTGAGGGGAGTAATTATGACAGACAGGTGGATGAAAAAGGAAAGGACCGAAAGGGGAGGGGAATAAAACATAAGGGGAAATGGTCCATAGGCACATGCATGCAGAGGTAGGAAATGAGAACCTGAGTGAAGAAAGGTGGCTGAGGAACAATGTTGCAGCACAAGGAAAGAAGCAGAACTAGCTCTACAAGTCGATATGTTTCTTCTCTCGCCCTCAACATCTTAGGAATTAGGATGCCTTGATGCAAAAATCTAGGAAATTTGTACTGGATAGGGAGTGATTCTAGTAGGGAGTAACCCAGGAGTTCTTGGGATGCTTACATGGCAGGGAACCAACTAGAAATCAAAGCTTAAATAGTTGGCTGGGAGCAAGAACTAAACAACAACATAAGGAACCAAGACATTCCCAAGGAGGAATGGAAGAGCATGGTTCCAAACTCAGGAAACTCCCAAGGATGGAAATATCTCTTCAGATAGACTGTAAAACAGTATTGGGTCATGAAGAACGTGGTGGCTCGAGCTATGAATCTCAATCGAGATTAAGTAGTAAACAGAGGACCATAGGTAAAGGAGGACGGTAAGGAAGAGGATCCCGTCAGGGAAAAACTCCTCAGCGAGATTACAACAGTCCATATACAAACTTACAGAAACAACTTGGCACTAGGGAGAATTGAACAAAGAATGCAAGGCATGAAGAGGAGTGAGATGCTAGGCTCGAGTGGCAAAGCACTAGCCCTAGTAATATCCTTAGATGAGGATTGAAGCAGAGGTCTAGTTACAATTTTTTTGAAGTTTTATGATGAATAGTTCTTACTTGTTTAACTTGAACAACAGTATAGATAATATAGAGAATGCTGCTAGATGGATAGAGAAAGACCTTTTAAAATTTTGGACAAGGTTTAATGCAAACAAGTGGCTACTTGGTTTCCTTCGGGTAGGTAAGACGACCTAGAACAAATAGAAGATTTCATTTTGAATAGATAATATCAAAAGAGGAAGTACCACCAAGTTCACAAAAAAAAACATTAAACACTAGGATGAATAGTAAACCCTAGGAATATAAACCCTAAAATTAATAAACCCGGAACAAATGGAAGATTTGATTTTGAATAGACAATATCAACACTGGAAGTACCACCAAGTTCACAAAAAAAAACATTAAACACTAGGATGAATATTAAATCCTAGGAATATAAACCCTAAAATTAATAAACCTTGGGGATTAATATTGCAAAGTGTATGCTTAATATTAAACCATGGGGATATAAACCTTATGATTAATATTATAGACCCATGCAATTTATATTATAAATCCAATAAATTTTAAACCCAATGAATTTATATTAAACCCTAGGATTAATATCATAAACCCAAAAATAAAAAAACCCAAATGATTAATATTGTTAACCCAAAGTAAATAAACCTTAAGATACAATTTATAAACCCTAAAAGAAGAATGGCTGACCATGGTTGATTTTCATATTGAGACAATGTTTCTCACAATGCAACATTGGACTATGGTTTCCAATGATTGATTTTCATATTGAGACAATCTTTGTCACAATGCAACGTAGGACCATGGTTGACCATGGTTGACCATGATTAACTATGGATGACCATGATTTTCATATAGATACAATATTTATCACAATGTGACGGTTATTATTCATAATCATTAACCATGATTGACCATGGCTGGCAATGGTTGATTTTTAAATTGACACAATATTTGTCACAATGCAACATTGGACCATGGTTGACTATGGTTGATGATGGGTGGCAATGGTTGATTTTCATATTGAGACAATCTTTGTCACAATGCGATATTTCACCATGGTTGACCATGACTAAACATGGTCGACTGTGGTTAACCATGGTTAAATTTCATAATTAGATCATCTTTGTCATAATGTGGCATTAGACCATGAATGACCATGGTTTATGATCGTTGTGTTGGGGATTGATATTATAAACCCAAGGGACTAAGAAACACAAGAGATTAATCATTTAAACCTAAGGGATTATAAGTTGAAGAGAATAATATTAAACCTAAGGTTTTAATATTATAAATCGAAGGTATATAAACACTAAGGTAAATGTTATAAACCATAAAATAAATGTGGTTAAGCATAGTTGACCATGGTTGATTTCCATATTGAGGTAATCTTTCTCACAATGTGACATTGGACCATGGTTTACCATCATTGATTTTCATATTGATAGAATATTTGTCATAATGTGATGTCGGCCCATGGTAGACCATGGTTGATTTTCCTATCAAGACAATCTTTGTCACAATGTGACATTGGACCATGGAGAATGTAAACCCTAAAATAAATAAAACCAAGGGATGTAAAGCTTTGGCCTAATATAAACCGTAATAATATAAACCCTAAAATAAATAAGGTTAACCATGGTTGTCAATGATATATTTTCATATTGACATAATCTTTGTCACAATGTGACATTGAAGCTTGCTTGACCATGATTGAATTTCATATTGGGACATTCCTTCTCATAATGCGACATTGGAATATGATTTGGAAATGGGTTATTTTGATATTAAGATGATATTCATCACAATGCGACGTTCGACAATGGTTGACGATGATTTATTTTCATTTTGAGACAATATTTGTCACAATGTGACATTGGACCATAGTTAACCATGGCTAATTTTCATATTGACACAATACCTATTAGAATGTGACACTGGACTATGGTAGACCATGATTTCCCATGGTTGGAAATCGCTGACAATGGCTGAGCATGTTTGATTTTCGTATTGAGACAATCTTTGTCATAATGTGATGTTGAACCATCGTTGACCATGATTATAAACCCAATGGATCTGTATTAAACCCCAAGATTAATATTATAAACCCTATGAATAATATTATACCCTAGGAATATGAGCCCTTAGGTTAGTAAATCTAGGCAATACGTATAATGAACCTAAGGAATAATAAACCCAAGAATTAATGATAAAACCATAAGGGATTATAAACCCAAGTAAATAATATTAAACCCAATGGATTAATATTATAAACCAAAGGTATATCAACCGTAATATAAATATTATAAACTCTAAAATAAACATGGTTGCTCATGGTTGACCATTGTTAATTTTGATATTGAGAAAAACTTTGTCACAATGAGATGTTGAACCATGTTTAGCCATGTGTGACCATGGTTGATTTTCATATTGAGACAATACCTATCAAAATCTAACATTGGACCATGGTTTACAATGGTTGAGCATTGTTGAATTCCATATTGAGATAATATTTGTCACAATGCGATGTTGGACCATGGTTGACCACGATTATAAACCCAAGAGATTTATATTAAACCATAGGAATAATATTATAAACCCTATGAATAATATTATATCCTAGGAATATGAAACCTTTGATTAATAAATCCAAGGTACTAATATTATAAACCCAAGGAATTAATACTAAACCCCAAGGGATTATAAATCAAAGGGAATAATATTAAATCGAAGGGATTACTTTTATAAACCCAAGGTATATAAACCCTAAGATAAATATTATAAATTCTAAAATAAACATGGATTATCATGATTGTTTGACCATGGTTTTTTTATATTGATACAATGTTTGTTGCAATGCGACATTGGACCATGGTTGGCCATGAATGTTCTTCCTATTGATACAATCTTTGTCACAGTGTGACGTTGGACCATGGCTAACCATGCTTAACCACAATTCATTTTCATTTTAAGATAACCTTTGTCAAAATGTGACATTCGACCATGGTTGACCATTGTTGACAATGGTTGAGCATGGCTTATTTTCATACTAAGACAATCTTTGTCACAATGTGGCATTAGACCACGGTTGGCCATGATTATAAATTGAAGGGATTTATATTAAACCCTATGATTAATATTATAAACCTTATGAACAATATTATAGCATGGGAATATGAACCCATAGAGTAATAAACCCAAGGGATTAGTATTATAAACCCAAGGGAATAATACACCCAATGAATTAATATTAAAACCCAAAGATATTATAAGTGCAAGGAAAAAAATATTAATTGCAAGGGTTTATAAATCCAAGATAGATAAGCCCTATGATAAATATTATAAACTCTAAAATATACATGGTGAACCATGACCGACCATGGTTTATTTTCATATTGAGAGAATCCTTGTGACAAAGCGACGTTGGACCATGTTTGATCATGATTGATTTTCACATCGAGACAATATTTGTCAAAATGCAACGTTGGAAAATGGTTGAATGTGGTCGATTTTCATATTGAGACAATCTTTTTCACCCATGGAATAATATTAAACCCAAGTGATTAATATTATAAATCAAAGTTATATAAACCCTACGATAAATATTATAAACTCTAAAATAATCATGGTTGAGCATGATTGGGTCACCATGGTTGATTTTGATATTGAGCCAATCTTTGCCAAAACGCTACATTTGCCCATGGTCGACCATGCTGACTTTCATACTAAAACAGTCTTTGTCACAATGTGATACTATTTGTCACAATGGGACATTGGATTGACGTTGACCATGGTTGACAATGGTTGACAATGGTTGACCATGATCATAAACCTAAGGGAATTATTTTAAACTTTAGGATTAATATATATTTTTATCAACTATTATTCACACTCACTAAGTGGTCGCTACATTGACTTGAAATAATCTGGGCAGATCCACCTGAAGGGATCTACGTGTCAGCATAACATGTCAGGCCTAATCCCAAGGGTGTCGAGGATATTTGACTGTGTGACCTCCCAATTGGCAAGGTACTTAGCACTTGAACTCAACTAACAGAGTTATCCCTTGGGGCTTACTTTGAAATTAATATTATTAACACTTTGAATAATATTATATCCTAGGAAAATAAACCTGTATATAAATAAGCAAAGGTATTGATATTATAAAGCGAAGGGAAAAATAACTCCAAAGAATTAATGGTAAAGGAATTAATACTATTTGAAAAGATAGTTTTCTCTATCTATGTATCACATACAATTATTTGTCTCTAATATTATTTTTTATAAAAATAATGGTATGATAGGCTTTTCTTTCTATCATGATCGATCGGGTTTGGTGAGAGGGAAATTATACCCTGACACTCTTATTTAACACTCTCTTATTTAACATACGGAAATTATCTAGATATAGATTTAACATTACGAAGCATTAGGAATTACAGGGCGTAAGGGGAATTGAATATCATAGGGTTATAGGCTCGCGAATCCACGTGAAAGATATACTAGAGATGGAGTATTTCATGAGTTAGGGAAAGCAGAGAAAGAAATGAATGTAGGTGGCAAAGGTACGGTCATAATGCAGAGCCCAAACAAATCCGAATCCTAAAACAGTGGGAACCCCGAATAACAATCCATACGACAAATAAATAATTAACATATATATATGCCATCCATTCTGACGGCATACATATCATTGGGTTCACGTTAATTAAAATTTATTGGGTTCATGAAGTATAGTAGCTGCAATATTACTGCTAATCAATATTTATCTTCATTACTGTGTAAGCCAAATCCAAATTGTGCTAAGTCTAGCAACGAGGCTACTCCGTTATACAACCGAGATTGGAAATAACATAAACGAATGGTCAGCCGCCGAGATTGGAAATAACATAAACGAATGGTCAGCCGCCGAGATTGGAAATAACATAAACGAATGGTCAGCCGGGTTGTTGAATAGAGCTTTTCAAAAATAACGCAAAAAAAATGTGGTCATAATAAGATTTTGTAGATTTACATATATTTTTTCATTCACTTCATTGCTTTTATTTAACCATAAGAATTTGTAAGGAATCTAGATTTATCTATTAAAATTAATTTTCATATATATTTAATTGACTTGAAAACCTTATTTTTCATATATATTTAATTGACTTGAAAAGCTTATTTTACAATGGAGTATGATCTGTAACTTATAGGTCATCAAACTTGAAGTTTTGTTCATCTATGTCAAAATAAAAGAAATTAAATAACTATACAAAACATTTACATAAGGTAGACTCATAGTGTAACACCCCTCCCTTGTGTACTACATTATTGTAAAGCTAAGCTAAGTTAAAGAGAGGTGTGATATCCTCTTTTGTGGGTTAATCTATTCTACACCTAAGATGAGGAAAGCTAGGAGATATGTAATATGAAAAGCAAATGTTATAGTGAATAAATTAATAAAATAAATCACTTGGAGGGTGGAGCACCAAGAGAAAGGAGATGATCGCTAAGTCCCATGAGGAATGGGATAGAGATGAATCTTTCATGATAAGCTTCTAAAGCTTGGATGGATTGGATATCCATCGGATGAATGGGAGATAAAGATCCATCCAACATAAAAGCTTTGCGGGAGATAAAGACAAGCTTTGATATGGAAAAACATCATGGAGATAAAGACGAGCTTTTCTGGATAATAGCGAAATGGAAAAATCAGTAAAGTAGGATGCTGCTAATGGTAATTAAATCATGAAAGAGGGTATTAAATACCAAGTGCAATGGTCAATTGAGGACAGTTGATCCTTGGCAAGATCTTCGGCTCGGGGGGAATCATAGGTGATTCATGGCTGAGTGGTGGTGCTCCTCCCTCCAAGTGAGTTTTAGTTTGTGTCACCTGCGTGGAATATACTGTATGTTGTTTCTTCTCCTAGATATTACTTCAATTCGTTTAGCATATATGTTTAGATGTAGGGGCGATGATAACTACATATGATAAATAATTTTGGTTCGATTGAGGTGTTCGAGTTCTTTACTCATATTGCGTAAGCTCGTATTGCGTAAGATATATGCTGATGATACTAGTTGTTTTCATGTAATTGATTTCACTCTTATACATGTGGATGAGTAAAATGTCGAGTGAATCTAAATCTAATCATCATTATGTTAAATGAACATAGTTTGTATTTAATGTTATATTATGTCTCCACATAGATAGTGGGTACAAGACATAGATGCATGCATTTCATGGTATAGTTTATGATAGTTCGATTAACTATTACATGTGTATTCAAGGAGGCTAGTTTAGCCATCCTACATATTGTATAAGAGTTGAGTAAGTCTATCGAATTATGATTCGCATGCATGCCTCGTCTAACTACATTAGAATTAATTTAATTAATATCGGTAGCAAAATTAAACAATCAATGTTAGGGATTTCATGATAGAGCTAGTTTCTTTCTGGAAATTTATAAAATTGTGCTTAATGATGGAGCTCAATAATAGTGTTCATGAAGTGAATTAGATTAATGTACTAGTGAATATGGTTAAATTCTAACTATAGTAAGACCAAATCCCAAGTTTAAGAGGCCTAGGGGCGAAATTTCCGGGTAGGATAAGGAGGTTCATTACAAATGGAATCAGAGCATATGTTCAAACACTGAGGCCTATGGACCAATCCACCTCTGCAAAAATGTTTGTGGAGGGGTTTTCATAACAGAAATAAGCGAAATTTTTTATAAAGGGAAACTAGGATTCTTGTGAATAATATTGATTCTTAGTGACTGAATTCAAATCTTAAAATATATAAAATTCATTTTGTATATAACATGTTCATATAGGGTCCCTATAAAATATGGATCTGAAATTGATTAAATTATGGTATAATTGTGCATAATGACTTATGCATAATGGGAGTGAGAAAGAATTAACCTTTAAATTCACCCAATATAAAATATCATAATGATATTAAATCAAATAATGGCCATTGGTTTCTTTACATAAATAGAAGGGCAATATGAGAACCCTGTCAAAAGCCCTACTAATTGGGTAAACTCGTCGAGAGTTAGGTTTAGCTCCTTAACCTCGCCCTGATTCACAATGATTCCGGAAACCAGGAAGGAAGATGAGATGGAAACAAAGGAGGCTAAACAAAAATGGTTCTATTAGATTGTCGAGTTTACACGATATTTTTCTCTTGAGGTAGGTAAGCTTAAAAATGAAATTTTATTGATAAATCGCCAAAGTCTTCATTTTCGTAGGTTCTGGAGACGTTGAAAGTATTATCAGAAATTTCGTTAAGGTTATTACAAGGCATTCGTATCATATTTAACAATTAAGGGGATTAATTAATTTAACACTAAATCAAGCTTTTGTACATGAAATATAAATCAGCTATGTACCCTGAAATTGGAAACAAAATTAGTGGACAACAAAAAAAATCTGAGTGCGCATGGTAAGGTAAGCATGGAGGCTATATAATTTATGATGCACACAATTGTAGTGGGTCAACACAGCTCATTTTGGAATAATTGACTAGTCAGGGAAGGAGGAGCAGAAACCTAATCCGCTCTGTCATAAGACTTAAAGCACAATAAGTTTTTACATGGTAGAAGTGTATTAACATGAATCTACCAGCTATCTGCCGCTAGGGTAGTGGGGTGTTTTGCATCACTAGCATGCCTCACATGGTCACTACCACCTTCGGAAGACCAAGCAATTTGGTTTCCATAGTAAAATATTTGTATCACTATTATGTAGCATGGTTTTCCTCAGTTAAATTACAATTACAATATACGAAATATGGAAACAGATTAACAACTTTATTTATGTGGTATAAATTAAGGTATGTGCTCGCGACTTGAATTGACCACAAGCGGAGCAATCACCCATTTGTTCATAACTCGAAGAAGGTGATTTTGAAATACATTTCTGATGAACGCTTTGAAGAAGTCAATATTTGCTACCCGCTTAAACCCTGCATCATATAGCTTCTCCGATAGCTCTAATGAACCAATATATCCACCATAGCAGAGTTTGAAAAATTCATCCTAGTTTTAGTGTCTGGTAAATTCTTGCAAGGCCTGAATGTGACACGCAGACCCTCATGATATTAGAGACTACGATTAGGATCGACAGTTCCATCCCAACCCATTAACCTAGATTTTTCCTTTCTATCCTATCAATACTATAGTTAGGCAAACATAAACTTTAAAAAAAAAATTGAGGTTTAAAAATCAGTGCGAAAACGGTATTTTGAATTTGATCAGAACTACCTATTCTTTTCAAAACCATTTTGAAAGATTCTTAGTAAGGATGTTCACTAACAAGGTTGGTTATAGACCTATTGTTTCTTCTTTTTGAATGCTACCTTTAGGAATGCTTATCACAAGTTTGGTGGCATCGAGGAAAAGCTCTTTCGGTTCGATTTTCCCAATGGATACATGGGTAAAAGAAATAAGACATGACGTGTAGATAGGGCATTGCATTCCACCTTATGGATAAAATGAATGTAAACTATCTCTGTGCTTGCTAATGATGGTTATCCTCATTCCACATATGCAATCTATTCTCTGATGATAAATTAGAAACCAAGAATGCCAAAAAAGCCTCATTCCATTATGGCCTATATTCAACCTTTTCCACAGCTTCAGAAACATCTAATCTTGACCTCAGCCAATGATCCAGAGAGGTACAAAGCCAACTTTTTGCCTACGGATATAGAAATGTATCGTTGGTGAAAGCAGGAAAAAGTTTAGATATAGAGGAAATCGGCGTATAAGCCTTGCCAATATAGAAGTAGTGGCTTTCATATTGAGCTTCAATTTTTTTTTAAAAGTACAAAAGAAAATCAATCATGCGTTTTGGATTGCCCTATTGAAAACAATTGGGTAAATTTTTCATTGTCTTGTAGTCTGAATAATTATGATCGCAACTATTGATATTGAGGATGTAACGGGAGATTGATTGTCTATTGTTGTAGAAAAGAATTTGAGATGAGACTTACTCAAAAGTCGGCCCACTGTAGGGCCTCTCGGTCGGGTCGATTGTTTTACAACGATTAATGCCTATTCTAGGGGAATTGATGCGTTGTTAGAATCATCAATGTAACCAATTTAAGTTTCTTTTTTTCACACATAAACTTCACATAAAATCAAGACGACCTTTCTATTGTGCATTTCCCCATCCAGTTGATGGCACCTTAAAATTCATCCATGCATGTGACTGTCCAGATGAAAATTGGTTTTATGCATGTTACCATCCTGGTGTTGCATTGACTGCAAATCAATCTGCATATCTGTGAAATATTGTATTTATTAGTCTTTCATTGTTTTAGCTTTCGAGGGACCTTGTCTTTGTCAATTAGGTTGTTCAATCCCAAAAATCGATCAGTGTTTTATTGAACAAATAGTTATAAAGAAAACTAGAACCATCCATTACATATGGATTATTAGATTTAATATTGAGTGATGGAAGTCATTGTCAGAAGTAATACTTAGAGGAATAAATATAAGTTCGTTAGTGCTCCTAATTAATGATATTCACGGAAGATTTTACATGGGTTTGGACAGGTAATTAGCACCATAGCACTGCATGCTAAAATAGATACCATCATTGCATAACTATAATAGTCTCTGATTGTGAACACCTCGAGGCTCTGGTTATGTGAGATTGGCAAAAGAAATGGATGGCTTAGGCTTAGGACTACCAACTTGCTTCGCAAATAACCATTCAGACAGCGCCCTTTCTTGTTCCTCGGTGGATTATGTTTTTTTTATATTGTGAAAAGCCACCGTGTTTCTAACGACATATTGAATTCATTGCCCAATTCTATTAACATAGTCATAAAAGATTAATTGTAATCAAGAATAATTCAGAGCCATTACTATTAAAGATTATTAACATTAATGTGTATACTATTCGACTATGTTGTACAAAATTATAATTTTGATGTAGAATGTGTGGACATTGGAAAAGCTCTTCAGTAGTTTTAATGATTAATTGTTAAAGGTGATAATGGGGTATTGACCCATAGGTCGATTACGTGGTCAAGTTTTTCATTTCCTTACTCTTTTTGTTTGCATATCTGCTCTTGTATTATTAGTTATATATCACCGAAAACAATGGTAACTTTCTTGTGATAAGCACGGACATAAAACATTGTTAAGTTACAAACTCTTGTTCAAATAAACATCTACCAAGAAACAATCACAAGTCAGCACCAAATCTAATTCCACGGTCAAGACCAAGTGCAAAGTCTCAAAGGAAGAGCCACGAGTGCTTGTACTACAAAGAAATATCTTAATATCGTTTTTTTCCATGTTAACATTTTAAATGGATAATATATCTACGTTAGGAGACATATTTGAGAAATCTCTTTAGTTCTTGGTGGAGTAATCGGGATACTTGAGCAAGTCAGAGCAATGGAGGATGAAAAATCTAGGGTTTCTGGGCTATTGCAGGGGAGGTTCTCCATGGAAGGGCGCAAAGGAGGGAGCTCCACACCCTCCTTCAAACAGGCTATGACCAGTAGGGGGAAAAAACCTATGGAATATGATAGAGGCCCTTCAAAGGGAAGGAATATGAATAGTGAAGAGGAACAAGATGGACATAAGTCAAAGGAGAATAACATTACTAAAGAAAATGAGAAAGAAGACAAGGAATAGGGAACAAAAAACAAAGCACACATGGGCCCATGTAAGCCCAAGGCTGTTGTTACTCCCAGAGTATTTTTAAATGAGCTTGCTCAGCAGGTGCACAGGGACCATATGCAAACCTATGTAATCATTTGCAAATTCATGGGTTTATGACCCATTGAAAAAGCCTTACAAATGTGGATAAGATATCACTCGCAACCAAAAGGAAGCACTGACCTACACCTAGCGTCAAAGGGTTTCTTTACTATGGTATTTGCAAACACCAAGATAAGGATAGAGTTTTTGAAGGAGGGCCCTACTTCTATGCTATAGCAAGTCTCTATATCAGACCTTGGATCATGAAGTTTGTCTCAAAATGTGAGACCTTTACTTTAGTCCCAGTTTGGGTAAGACTCTATTCTCTTTCACTTGATTATTGGCAAACAGAGTCCTTATCACCCATGGAAATAAGTTAGGATGTTTTGTCAAAGCTTCTGAACCCACTAGGAGGGGAAAGTACACTTCCTTTGCTAGAATATGTGTGGACATGGATCTCTCTTGAGATCTACCAGATGAGGTAATATTGGAAGATTTTGATGAAGAATTAGTGAAAATTATGGATTACAAATATATCCCATTCAGAGGTCGCAAATGCCATGAGCATGGGCACCTACTCAGGGATTGCCCTCTCACTAAAATAGAGAACAAGAGTAAAATTAATGCAATGAAAGTCTATAAAAACTTTCATAAACTGGCAAACAAAGGAAAACGAAGCAAGAGGGAGTCAAAGATACAAAAATATGAAGGGAAACAAGCCAGCCAAAATAGGTTCCAAGTTCTGGAAGAGGAAGAAGGGATAACGACTACAAACTAGACAAAGGGAGAAGGTTTAATGGAGGAAGGGAATGAAGAGGACATGGAACAAACACTAGACAAAATTAGCAGAGAGAAATGATGGTGAGTGATGCAAATATAGAAATGGATCATGACATGACCCAAAGTGAGATGGAAGCAGAGGACCAAGAACTTCAGGTGATTCTTGAGAAAGAGAATCTAGATCTAGAGGATTTCTTGATTCAAGGAACCAAGGACGGGTTAGACTCTTTACCTCGAGAGGAGTTCAGCACAGTCCAGCAACTATTTATATGGAAAACCCAAAACAAAGGGCCAAAGAGGCAAAGAAACAAGGAAAGCAGAGTAGCGAAGGGGTAAAAATGGTGAAATCCACATTAGGATTAGCACCTAGAAACCTAGGAAAGAAAAGAGGCAGGAAAAAGTAGAACGAACTATTGATGGAATGTGGAAAGCTAATGATAGACTCGGGTAAGATGAAAGACCTAAATAGCTACTCCTTTACCAATATTTAGTAACGAAGTATACTTCATGGAATATTAGATGTCTAGGTAGTAAAATAAAACAGAGACTGATTAGTAATAGAATGAAACAAGCATCTCAGGATGTGATCTTCATCCAGGAAACCAAATGTTCCATTCAAAAAATAAAAGAGATTCATAGTAAATGGCTCAATCGTTATGAGTTTCTGGAAGTCAAAGCAGAGAATGCAACAGGTGGTATACTCATCCTCTGGAATCCAAATAAAATGGACATTTTAGATGCTGAGGCATCTAGAGAATATATATCAGTGATCATACAACCTATAGGAGATAAGGAAACCTACCTGGTCATAAACGTTTATGGCCCCCAAACACTGGAGGGTAAACTCAAATTTCTAGTTTCTTTGGAGGCGCTTAGAGATAGACATTCATGCATTCCATGGATATTGGGGAGGGGATTTCAAAATGATTAAATCACATTCAGAGAAAAAAGGTGGAACCCGAGTTCTAAGTAAATACTTTGAAGCTTCAGACTTTTACAAATATTATGAAGTTAGTGGATACTGTAATGAGTAATGGCATATTTACTTGGAACAACAAAAGGGGAGGAGAGTCTCAGGTGGCTTCAAAATTAGATAGATTCATGATATCAGAAGACCTTATGCTTAATGATAAGGAAATATTAACATGAATTTTACCTTTTCGAGTCTCAGATCACTGGCCAGTTCATCTGGAGGTGTAGAGTATTGGTACTCCCTAGAATAGACCTTTTCAATTTGAAAACATCTCGCTTTCCCATCTAGATTTCACCAACAACATTTCCAAATGGTGGTTAGAAGATTTGACAATTCAGGGCACAATAATGTTCCTTCTTCAGAGAAGAACACATCAAGCTTCAGCTCAAGGATTGGAACAAAAATGAACATGGCAATATTTTTGAAGCTAAAAAAGTAGTAGAGGGTAAAATGCAGGAACTCAATCAAGCCCTTATCACAGATGGCTTCGAAGAATCCAGAATGATCAGGCCACCGAATGTAATCAAGAATGGGAGAATTTATGCAAACAAGAGGAAATATTTTGGAGGCAATAATCAAGGGTTCAATGGCTCAAAGAAGGAGAAAGAAATACTAGATTTTTCCATAGATCCATTAGGGCGAATAGAGTTTACAACAAAATTTCAATGATCAAGGACAAGGGAGTTATTCTTCATAACTCTCATGTAGAGATAGAAGAAGTACTTCTTAAGCACTTTTGAGGCATAGGTAAGGAAACATGTTGTGACAGAGAAAACTCCATCAGAAACTTTACAGGACATATAACTAGGCTGGTGTCCTGAGAGGACAATTTCAACCTTAACAAGGCAGTAACCGAAGAATAGGTCAGTGAAGTTCTCAAATAAATGCAAAATGGAAAAGCACTAGGGCCAGAAGGTTTCAATGTAGATTTCTTCAAGGCTTGCTGGAATATTGTAAAACAGGATATTCTGAATGTTGTGGAAGATTCGACGATGAATAGAACTATTCTGAAAGCTCTAAACACATCCTTCATTGCCTTGATCCCTAAACAGGAGACGACCCAAACTCTTGACAAGTTTATACTGATAGCTTTATGTAATGTGGTTTACAAATTATATCTAAAGTGGTGGCCAATAGATTGAAACCTCTCCTTCTCACCCTTGTCTCTATGGAACAATATGGATATGTAGAAGGAAGGAAAATTCTTAACAATATTATTCAACCACATGAGGTGGTACACTCTCTGACTAGCAAGCGAAAGGCTATTATGATCATGCAATTGGACATTGCTAAGGCCTATGATAAATTGAACTGGAATTATATCAAGAAAATTCTTATTGATTTTGGGTTTGATCACAACTAGGTGAGATTGGTCTTGGCCCTCGCCACTTCCTCCAGCTTCTCAATTCTAGTCAATGGCTCTACATATGAAACTTTTCTTCCCTCTAGAGACCTCAGATAGGGAGATCCACTCTCTCCCTTTCTCTTCATCCTCATGATGGAAGGACTAGGTCATTCTATCAAACATGCTAAAGAAGTCGGTAAGATCAAAGGTCTCCAACTTACTGATAGGGGATAGGCTTGGACACATCAACAGTTTGTGGACGACACCATGCTACATGGAATCCTCATAGTCAAAGAAGCTCATGCATACAAACAAATTCTAAATGACTTTGCTAGGGCTTCAGGTATGGAAGTTAATCTCTCCAAATCTAAGATATTTTTCTTCATTACTAATATTCCCATTTAGAGGAACATTGCTAAAATTTTGGGCTTTCAAAGAGATTCTCTCCCCTCAAAATATTTTGGGGTCCCTCTAACTGCTAATCCCTTACACAAGACCAGCTGGGAGCCATTAATTAATAAATTGCAAGACAAAATAAGGAAATGGACTATGAGGTCCTTAAACTTAGCTGGCAGGTTGGTGCTCACAAAGGCTATTTTGCAATCTATCCCAGTTTTTATGTTTTCTGCTCTCCCGGCTCCTAATGGAGTCTTGCAACTATTCAGAACCATACAAAGAGACTTTCTTTGAGGCAAGGGGGAAGAAAAGAAGAAATGGGGCTTGGTAGCTTGGAAAAACTATGCAATCCTAGAAAACATGGGGATCTTGGAATGGATGATCGTGAAATTTTAAGCAAAGCTTTAGGGGCTAAATTATGGTGGTGCTGGCTATTTTCCAACAGTCAGATAGGGACAAAGGGAGCATCATCAACACCATAAACAAGTGGAGAAGCAATTTTTTGAATACTGAAGTCCTCAGCACTGCTTGGGCTCTAACGCCAGGCTTCATCATCTGGAATATTTGGAAAAAAGGAATAACAGAATTTTCAAGGATGTAAAAAAACCATCCCTTCCCCTTTTAGATCAGATCTTAAAACAACTTCAAGAGACAATGGGGCCTATTGTCTGAAATCTCCCTAAGTATCCTCCTTGGGTTCTAGATTTGAGGATTCTTTGTCAGCTAGGGTTAAAAGATCACATTCCTGAGGGCCTGAAAAGGAAGATTTTGATTAGAGACTCTGATCTTGGTTTTTTGCACCCTCCCCCACAAGGTTTTTTGAAGTTAAATATTGACAGTGCCTGAAAGGGCAACCTTGGTATTGCGAGTCATGGCAAAGTTTTAAGGGATGAAAGAAGGAATATCTTATTCATTCTCTATGGTTACCTAGGGAGATCCACCAAAAATATGGCAAAATTTATGGCTATGGATCATTGTTTAGAATTCCTAATTCAGGATAATCGACATAATGTGATTGTTAAAGCAAATTATGAGTTAATCATTAACTTGGTTAAGAGAATCAGCTAGGGTACGAGGCCGGGAAAGGCCTCAAGGAATTGGAGGCTGATCTAGATCTTTCAACAAATCGAAAACCACCTTCTATGCCTCTACACAATAACTTTTAAACATGTTCGAATATCAGCCAATAAACTAGCGGATCTTCTGGCTAATCAAGGAGTGAATTGCCCAGAAAATAGGTTTGCATTGAAATGGCTAGAGCTACCTTAGCACAATCTAAAGGAAAAATGCGAAGACCAAGCTACGGAAGATTGGTTGGTGTTTCAGAGCAGGACTATGGAAGGTAGCATAGATAACTTAGAAGCGATATAAGCAAAGGAGTGTATATAATTTGTTATACAACAAGTGATGTGGTTCAACAGTTTGTTGTTCAGAGTATCACGCTCAAACAAGTCATCAGTGGTTGTAGAGTGGGAGTTTTATTTCTAGGGATTTCTAGAAGGTTGGCAGAAGCCTCTCCTCACAATTTCACCAGTAGAGAAGAACCGATAGGTGATCGAAATTTGGGTACCCATGGCGTCCCCGATAACCTGAAACTTTCACCTCTATTTGTAATACCTTGGCCAAAGCGGTTTTGGGCTGATCGCAAGACTCACGAGTGGGAAGTAGTTTTCCCTTTTATGCAGCGATCCCATTCATTGAACAGCACATGGCAGTGGGACCGGTTGGAAAACCACCTTGATCGCACGCTAAAAATCGACATGTTGGACTATGCGATATTCATTTCAGCCGTCGGATTTTGTGGCAGGGATTAATGAACAAGATTGATCATGCAATTTTATGGGGCGAGGGAGTTAAGTTTTGTTCACCTTCTTGGTGCGTTATTTTTCTCTGCCATCGGATTAAGGTGTGGATTAGGAGGCCATGATGTAATAGGCTGGTTGAGTGAGTGATGACACAGGAAATCGTTCAGCTAGGCATTAGTCAACACATTTAGGGTAGGTATCTTAAACGGTATGTCAGTCATTTGTATTGGGTTCAGGGTTCTTACCATTGGCGGTTAGCACCCTTGTTTTGAGACCACTTTGATGAGTGTATAGTTGTAAAATATGTAAAATATTTTTGGCTTAATGATATAGAAGGATTGTCTCTTGCTTTAGCAAAAAAAAGGATAATATATTTATGTTACAAGTTACTCATCATGGCAATCCAAACACTCCACGTTATACTATTAAATGGAAAAGTATCTTTAAGTGAAAATGGCAATATAATATAATATAATATTAGGATATTAAAATATAATATACAATTACCATACCCTAATATAAGGATAGTTAGAAATATAATATTATCCATCGAAGATTGGAAATATGTCAAATATATATATATATAAATATATATAGATATTGAACATAGGGCACTTCTAAATTCCTCATTAGAAAATTCTCTTACCTATACTTGTACAATTTTGTGTATGCTCATGTTGTTTACTGAAATTCATAATGATGGTTGGAACTACATGCAAATCCATTATAATATTATTGAACTCACCTGAACTATTCCTATCCTTGCAGAGAATTAAAGTCAAGAATGAGATAAATTATTTTAAGAGGTGGATAGCATGGATGAATTTGCAAATATAATGCAAGAAAATTGATAACCCTACAAGTGTTATGAAGGGAATTAACTAAAAAGATAATTTCATACAAGAAGAAATGTCAAACCCTAGTAAGGTGTTACAATAATGATAAGAATATAAAGAGCATGTGCCTCTATTGCTTCAAATAGTATAGATAGTGGAAGTGGCATAGTGAGTAATTCTTATCACACTCATTAGAGCTTTCCTACTCATGATAGCATCTGCATGGATGATGATGTGTAAGAATAAATACTTATATTTTGAACGTATATGGATGGGTGAGATCTCTTTTAAATCGGAACTTGATCATTACTATGTTTAGTATGGAACATAGTATTCTTTTAACAGATAACTAGATAAATATTATGCACTAAATCCTTATGTGTAATGATAAGTAATCCAATTCTAGGTTATCGTAATAGGATGATTTTTCATGAATAATATACATGTTGTTACCATGGTTGGTTAAGTAGTCTTTAAGATGAACATGTTGGAGAGAAACATGCTTAATATACATGCACGTTCATGAGTTATATCAATTTACCATGTAAGCACATGTGGCTGAAGTATTATAAACTTGAAAGGGTATTGTATTTATCAAATTATATAGTATATTTGCATAGTAGTAAGTAATACAAACCTTGCATGTAAACACTTCCTCATGAATTATGGTAGTAATAGCCTCTTACATGTTGAGTCAGTTCTCAACAATCATAAAGATATGGGTTACATCAATGCCTATTAAAAAGGAGTATGTTCTGTAGAAGGAAATAGCAACATAAAATGCATGTTTTTTTTCTTATACCTTGGGCATAGTTGTGATCCACAGAATCAATGGTATGTTGTGATCAATGTTTACAAATATGCATAGCATGTAGGAATTTTGTTTTTTCGTACATCAGGGGATTGAAATTGATTGAACTATATTAAAGCTATATTGGGATAGAGGATGTGAAAGACAAGTCTTTTATAAGACTAAATACCTTAAAGTTGTTTTTCAAATTTAATGTGGCTATGTTGATCAACTCATATGCAAGTAATGTTGTAAATTACTTTGGATATGGTTTTTCAATAGATGAATTATTTTAGTAATAAAATGATCCAATTACACATTGTTTGATGAAACAAAACCTTATTAAGACATTACGCATATGTAAATAAGCATGCATAGGTTGGAAGCTAAGGGATTCTAGTTAAGTAAGTTAATATCTTAACCTAGATATGAAAGACGCAAAAGAGCATATCAATTCATGAGATGAGGTTGTGAAGTGTGTGCAAAGATATAATACAATATATTGTATTAAAAAAGAAGACATAATGCATTAATAATGATCAACATCTTTTTAAGTAGGGTATACTTGGAAATTGAACATGATGGGGTTGATGCGTTAGAACAATTGAGGGTGGCCTCATGATTGTTGCATAAACCATGAAATCATAACTGATCTCTTGATTCAAGGGTGATTTAAGGCACTAACGTGTAAATACACTTGGGTCACACCTGAAATAAAAATTTAAAGGTTGTGAAGTGATGAATAATATAGATTTCACTCATAACCTCTATGTGGGACATGTATGCATATGCATATTCTTTATTGAATGAGGTCATATCTACACTAAAGTATGCATGACCAACAAGATGTAGAGTTATAAAAAGGGAAAATGGTCAATCCTATCACATATTTTTTTTAAGTGTGGAATAATTGTTAAGAACTAACCAAATTTGTTCTCATGATCACAAGACTTCAAATATCTATGATAAACTAAGTCTCATAGTCAATAGTTTACCTTATGGTGCATTTCATTGTTCTCAAAACCTGGTACAGGTGAAAAATTTAATCCCAAAACTAAAAGTTATGGGTATGATTGACTTATAGTGTGCATTATGACTGTTATGATACTATTATTACATGACATATGGAATTGATATACACATGACATGAAACTTTCTTAATTACATAGATGAATCATGATAAATGAATGTTGGTGTGATACTAACATGGTGGAAAAATATGTGGATAAAGTTTATGTCATGCAGGTGATACCATTAGGATGATATTATAGGTTGTACCACACATAGACAATGTCAATACATATAGGACCATATGAATACATATGTTACAAGTTTGAAAAAATGAAATGTGTATTGGTGTGTATGACATACCTTCTACAGGTATGCAAAAGTCATTAGATGGATGTCTGGCCAAGTAAAAAAACATGGAAATTACCCATAAGAAGGAAAGCAAGTTTGGTATAAGTAATTATGGTTCGACACACATACAATTACAATGAATATATGTATATGAATATCTATTGTGATGTGAAATAATTTGTTATGACTTTGTAGGCATATTAATGTGGAAAACATGCTAACTGATGTATTGTATGTAGAGAGATTACAAGAATCAGGTGTTCGATGAGAACCCAAAGGCTTGAAAGAATTCCAAAAGAGGACATGCATACTTAAGATAAAATAAATGAGAAGTAATAGTTGCTTTAATAGTAGCAGATTATGATATTTATCATTGTCAAACTTTGCATCGTTAAATTATCACAAATGGTTTGAAAAAAAGTGTGACAGGTAGCTATAGAAGGAGAGATGCTAGTAGCACTCCTTGAGACCGATGTAGCTATGGAAGGAGAGATGCTCAAAGCACTCCTTGTGGCAGATGTACATCAGAAAATTTGCATTAGATGGTAGAGCCATGAAAGCTGTTGATTTAGAAACCAGCTACCTATGAACGAGAATATGATGCAGTGATTCACCAAGGACAATGTAAAATTTAAGGGGGGGAGTATGTAACACCCCTCCCTTGTGTACTACATTATTGTAAACCTAAGCTAAGTTAAAGCTAGGTGTGATATCCTCATTTGTGGGTTAAGCTATTCTACACCTAAGCTGAGGAAAGCTAGGTGATATGTAATATGAAAAGAAAATGTATTATTAAATAAATTAATAAAACAAATCACTTGGAGGGTGGACCACCAAGAGAGAGGAGATGATTGCCAAATCCCATGAGGAATGGGATAGAGATGAATCTTTCACGATAAGATTCTATATGTGATTCTAGATAAGCTTGGATGGATTGGATATCCATGAGATGGATGGGAGATAAATATCCATTGAACATCAAGGCTTTGCTGCAGATAAAGGAAAGCTTTTATGTGGAAAAGCATCATGGAGATAAACACGATATTTTTTGGATAAGATCTAGGCAAATGGAAAAATCCATAAAGTGGGATGCTGCTAATGGTAACTAAATCATGAAAGAGGGTATTAAATACCGAGTGCAATGGTTAATTAAACACACTTAATCCTTGGCAAGATCTTTAGCTCAGGGGGAATTAGAGATGATTCATGGCTAGGTGGTGGTGCTCCTCCCTGCAAGTGAGGTTTAGTTGGTGTCAATTACGTGGAATGTACTGTATGTTGTTTCTTTTACTGGATATTACTTCAATTCTTTCAGCATGTATGTTTAGCTGTAGGTGCGATGATAACTATATATGATAAATGATTTTGGTTTGATTGAGGCATTCCAGTTCTTTACTCGTATTACGTAAGATATATGTTGATGATAGTAACTGTGTTCATGTAATTGATTTCACTCTTATGCATGTGGATGAGTAAAATGTCAAGTGAATCTAAATCTAATCATCATTTTGTTAAAGGAACATAGTTTGTATTTAATGTTATATTATGTCTTCATCCAAGTAATGGGCACAAAACATAGATGCATCCATTTAATGGTATATTCTATGATAGTTCGATTAACTATTACATGTGTATTCAACGAGGTTGGTTTAGCCATCCTACCTGTTGTATAAGAGTTAAGTGAGTCTGTCTAATTATGATTCTCATGTGTAGCTGGGCTAACGACATTAGAATTAAGTTAATTAATATTGGTAGAAAACTTAAAAGATGAATGTTTGGGATTTCATGACAGAGCTAGTTTCTTTCTGCAAATTTCTAAAATCATGCTTAATGATGGAGCTCAATAATAGTGTTCATGAAGTGAATAAAATTAATGTACTAGTGAATGCAGTTAAATTCTAACTGTAGTGAGACCAAATCCCAAGTTTAAGGGGCCTAAGGGCGAAATTTCCGTGTAGGCTAAGGAGGTTTGTTGCACATACAAAAAATTCTACCTCAAGAAATCAGATTCTTCTCAAGAAATTGAAACTTTATGAGCTCACATTAGACCTACATTTAAGATAAATCTATGTTGATTAAAAATTCATTACATCTAATAAATTACAAAAAAAATCATCTTTGTAATACTAGGTCTCATTTATTTATACTAATTTTAATGAAATTAATTAAGCTTTGTAATAACAGTTTAAAAAGTATTTATTAAATGAGAAATTGTTTAATTTCTAAATAATTAATAAATATTTACATCAACATTATTTATTGAATCAAAAATTGTTTATTCAGATACCTAAATTAGTATAAATTACTCATAAACCTGAAAACTAAAACATAAAATTAGTCATTTGCTCATAAGCTAAATAACACATAGTTAATGCTAATTAGTCATAAATGGAAGTTACTTATAATTCATGATTTTTTGAAATATAAAATTACTTTTTTAGCATTCGTTATTCGTGATTTAATTTGACAATGATCTTAATGTTTATACTAATGAAATCAGATAAGTTTTGCAGTAATGATTAAAATAATATTTAATAAATAAGAAATTGTTTAAATCACAAATAATTAATAAATATTTGAATCATAACTATTTATTAAATAACATGCTTACTCATATACCTGAATTACTAGAAATTACTGATAAACCTAAAAAATGAAACATAGAATTAGTCAATTACTCATAAACCTAAATAACACAGAATTATTCAATTCCTCATAAACCTACATAAAGCATAGTTACTTATAATTAATGATAATTATTCATGAATCTAAATTACTCATAATTAACCTAAATTAATTGTTGACTATCAATTACTCATAAACCAAAAAACACGATAAATTATTGAAACATAAAATTAACTATGTGGCACTATAAATTAACTTTGGCACCCAAACAAGTGGAATCTGGCTTCTAAAATTTACAAAAACTCAATATATGAAATATTGAATTGTGATTTCTACTACCAGCTATATGTTGTTCTATTCATTGTTCATTGTAAAGAATGTCACACCTTTTTCTACTTGTTTAAAAGCCTTGTAAATTTTTATTTTTTTTTAAATTAGATATAACTCTTAAACACTATTCTGTTCAATTGGATGGATGTCTTAATCCTGAAATTATCACATTGCATCTGTTAGAAAGCCATCAATATATTTCAATTCTCTTTGTGATTCTATTAGAAAATTTCATTGACATCATCATCAAAGGCATATCCATTTCTATTAGCAAGCTATCAATATATTTCAGTTCAATTTTTTTATTTTTTCAGATAGATAGCCCTTTTAAAATTTCTCAAAGTATCTATTTCTATTAGCCAGTTATAAATTTATTTAAATTCTCTTTTTGATTCGATCTGTTGAGATAGATAACCCTTTTAAAATTACTCGAAGTATTTGGATCTATATGGAATAGGAATTCAAGGTTCAATTTAAACTGATGCAGGAGCATCTAGACCTAGCTAGAAATGTGATGAAGTGGTCACATGTTGTGGCTAATACAAGTTTGGAGGAAGACTTGGTTGTTAAATTTATATTAATTTCAAATAAATGTAAGTAGTTAAAAGTGGCCTAATTCTAAATAGAATTGGGAATAAATGGTAAATGATCCTCCCCACATGGAGATCAAACCAAGTAGTCTAGTTTGTTTAGATTAGGAAAGGACTTGAATTCTAAATGTATAATTTATTCTGCCAATTGTGGAGGAGATGGTTAACTTAACACATGTGCAATTTCCTTTGTTTTCTGAAGAGAGAGAGATGGAGAGGATACAAGAGCATTGTAAGCCTACGGGTAGTGTAGAAGGAAAAGGTGCTAATTAGAATAATCAAGCCAGAGAGGGTACATAACCCCAAATACAGTTTTGTATGTGTGTTTGTACATAGACAATTGATTTAGAGTGTGGAACTGAGTAATTAAATGCATTTCTTTTGAGGCAGAGGTCTTTGTTTGTATAATATGGCCTAAGGTGGGACTCTGTTATTGTTTATTGTGGAAAGATTGGTGTTGCATGCAACTTTTATAATCGGCCCTTGGAGGCCTCGAATGCTTTCTCCTTCTCTATTTGCGAACGATTTTGGCATTGGCTCCGTGTCTTTATACTCTACCATATAAATTGCCATTGTTAAGGCAAACTTAGTTTAATTTGGGTCCGTAAGCAAAAAGCCCATTTACACAGAGAAACAGTGCAAAACCAGTAAGCAGATCATTATAATGGACTTAAAATAATATAAATGTTACTTTTGAGTTATATTAGGTCTGGTAAATAAATCACGTCACATTGGAGGAAGGAAACCGACTTGTGATCGCCGAATTCAGATAGCGCAACCTATCCAGACCTGAAATAGTATAGTGTCGATTAGATAGCCTATCAGGTTCGTAAATTCCATTGCATTGAAGGGTTTTGAAGCGGGGGTTATATATTGTTAAGAACCATTTTTATTACCAATAGTGATTACGCTATCGCATCAGAACTCCGCTAAGGAATAGCGCCGATATATGGGAGCATTGAGACTCTCGATCACCGATATTGTGATCTAATCTAGGCCGTCCAATCAACCAGGTTTAGATTTGCGGAAAAAGCACATATAATTGTTTAAAATGAGTTAAAGTGTCGTTTTAATAGTTTGAGAGGTGTTTCAGTATCGATAGAGTAAATGGCCTATATTTTGAAGAGAAAGGGTGTAAAGCGGGGTGATTTGGGGTTTTAAGGTTAAATGCCTATAAAATACTTCCGATGCATATATATGTGGGCGTGGAGCTTTAAAGGGACATTAAGGGGAAATTAAGCCCCGATAAGGTATATTGATCATGCAACCTTGGGGTTGCACCATTTTTGGTATTATAGCAGGAAAGGGAAGAAATTTCTTGCGAAGAGATGTTTGCTTATGATGATTTCAGACTACAGAGGTATGAAAATATCAGCATGTTGAATGAATGAAATTTGGCACCAGATTACAGTAGTAAACTGTAGAAGAACTTTTAGGGAAGTTCTTAGAGATTGTAACAGAAAGTACAGAAGCAAGAGACAGAGGAAATCCATTCAAAACGTAGGTGACAACAAAGAAATTGGGAAGACTGCAGTAATATAGAACAAGAGAAGCTGTGATAGAAGAACCATATGTGTTCTTAAAAGCAGAGCAAGGAAAGCATTATGAAGAGGTAGTGAACCTGAAGAATCCAACAAGATATTGGACAAAGAAGATAGTTAAAGTGTTCTTAAGAGGGAGTGAGAGATTGCGGAAGCGTAGAAGGAGCAAAGGTGTTGCTCAAGAGAAGTTTCTATATAAAGGATCGTTCTTACCAAAAGAATGAGTGAGGAGAGCTTAGTGAGGTAAGATTGCAGTAAGGAGGAATTTTTGTTGGAGAGGCTTGTGCAGAGGAGTGAGGAGTTCATGGAAAGAGAGGAGAAGAAGATGACTGCAGATAGTCATAGCAGATGTTTAGAAAGAAGCCATAGCAGAAGTAAAGATTCCAAAGCAAATGGCCTGAGGATGAGTCAAGAAGAGTTTGACAAAGAGAGAGCTCAGATAGATTTCCAGATTGGAATATTGATGGAGATGTTTCAGTGAAGTGATGAAGATGAGAAGCATGGTTGGACCATGAGAAAGAGAGTAAAGTGGCAGAGGCTACAAGAGAAGAGAATTCATCAAGTGAAATTAGAGATAGTAGCAAAGTTGAGTAAGATTGAGCAGATATTGAGTGAGCAAGAGGAACCGGAGGAACTTAGAGAAGTCGAGGTAGAAATGGAAGTTTCCATTTGTCAACCACAACAAGGTAAAATGTTTGGTGAAGAGGATAATGAGAGATCAACTAAAGATCTCATGGACTATTGGCATATTTTAGAACAATTCGAAGATATGCTGACAAGGGAAGCAGATGAGGCAATGAAGCCTTGTGATTTTAATTCTCATAGTTTGTGTATGATTACAAGATATGCGGAGGATGATGGAAAGTTTGGTGAAACTATCACAACCAGGAATTAAGCTCTTAAGGTGAACTATGATGGAAAATGCCTTTTAGAGGAAGAAGGTGCTCATTTATTGCAGCAGAAGGAGTTCATAGATGAAATTATGTTTGGTGTGAAACATACAGATGAAGTTGATATGGACTAGAAGTCTAATGAAAATGCCATATTGTACTACGAGAAGGTAAACAAATGAATTTGTTTAATGAAATTAATGAAAGAAATTTGCAATATGATAGTGCAGAAAATAGGATAACTGAGGAGGATTACCAAGAAAAGAATGAGGCTGAGGATGGAAGTTGTGATGAACTGCTGGAGAGATTTCACAAGGAAATAGATTTATTGGAAAGATTGATCAAGGAACCTGGTGGATAAAAGGATATGATTACTATGCATGGTGTGGAAGATAACATTAATAAATATGATGCTAAAATCAGAGAAATTGAGCAGAGGTTATTTGAAGATGAGATGAAAGATCAGGAGCAACAACGAAGTTATGTCCTCAGAGACATGAAGGAGATAGAAGTATTAATCCAGCAAGATGAAGATGGAAAGAAACAACAATTTGAAAGGGATGATCAGATACATGAGAATGAATTTAAGGAAGGCATTAGATTGCAGCATTATAGCAACTGGTAGTAGAATGAAGAACAAGATATTAGTCTGGCAATACAAAGAAAAATAAGTGAAGACTGAAGATACAAATGGACAATGAAGAAAAGGGTCAAGTGGAAGCTATTGTAACAAAGGTGGAATGGAAAGTTGATAAACGAGTTCAGGGAACTTGAACAAATTCATATTGATTTGTTAAAGAAGGAGAGACTCAAAGGAATGGAGTCACAACAAGAAGTATCTACTGAAATCCAAAAGACCTATGATGGAGGATTGTTGCTTGAAGTGTCAAAAGAAAATGAAAGGTATTTTATCCTCAAAACTGAAAGTTGTTGTGTGCTTACAGGTCATATAGACTTAAGGAAAGACAAGCAGTTATTGAAAATTGTTATATTAACAGGTGGAGAGATGACTACTCATAGTCATATGGAGAATAAGAAGAGAAATTACAGCGAGTGAAAGAAGATGTCCAGTCAGATAAAATCCAAAGGATAAGTCAAAAGGAGGATGACAAACGAATTATTGAGATCAAAGGATACACTAAGGTAAGGTGACTGTTTAGTGTTGTCATAAGTGTAGGGAACAACACAGATATGACTTTTCAGAAGTTCAAGGAAGGAAACTCACATAATCATGTGATGCAGAGGGAAGAGCAGTTGTTAAACATAGTTGTAGTAAACTATGTAGATGTCAAACAACCATTGGGGATTATTGACCTTGAAGGTAACCAGAGTAAAGAAGGACTAAAGACAGATGATGCAGATAATGAAGATTGTGCAAAACTTTTGGGAGAAATTCGAAACAAGATGGCAGATTTGTGGCATGAGTCAAGTCTTTTGAAAAGGAGGCAAGGAAATGAAGGAATAAGTGATTATATTTTACAAACAGAACTGAATGAGAGCAAAGTAGTCATGAATGACAAATATGGAGAGGAAGTTGTCAGAAGTATTGGCATACTGAGGAAGCATGGTAAAGTAATTATGTTTAATGAATTGATTAATTCTGATGAAAAGTTATATGCAGGAATAAGGCAATGTGAAGTCAATCTGAACCAAGGAGTTAATTCTGATGAACATATCAAATTAATGAAGGGTGAGATTAGAATGCCTTAGAAAGATGAAACGATGTTGAATCTACTGTATGGAATTGTTGAACTAGAACTGAGTTCAAGAGGTGATAGTAACAAAATTACTATTATACCACAAAAAATTATTGATGAAGAAGAGGTTGGAAGTGACATTTTAGGATTATACAAGTATAATGCCATAACCCTTAAGAGTGCAAAAACGAAGTTACTCGAAGAAGAAATATTCCAAGTAGCTAAACAAGCAGGAAGAATTCTGACTTTTCAACAAATTTCTGGAGTTATAGGTATGCTGGAATTTGAAGTAAGGAATGATGAAGTCATTGCAGAGGATCAATGTAGAAGGAATTCGTACATTTCAAAAATCTATATGGAATTTTATTGGCATAGGGATTATGATGTTCTATTTCAAGAACACAATCAGTTGTAGGAGAATATTATCAACACATGAGAAGTCAAGTGGGAAAATAATTAGATGAGTTGTGGAAACTCATACAACAACATTGCAATAAAACAAATACATGACAAAATAAGAAAGGAATATTGGCTAGAAAGGATGGTATAGGTGAAGGGAATGGAAAACTACGAATTAGAGTGAGCAAAACAGTAGCAAAATATGTGAAAAGGACAACAGGAGACAGTGAGAATATGGCTAACGGGGCATTATAGCATAAAGGATGGAGACTTGAGGTACAAAAAGCAACAGTAGTAACCAAGGACAGACTACCAAACCAAGTATGGGATCCAGGAGGAAACAGATCAGAAGTGCATGATCAGGAGATCATGATTAATTTGAACTTTCGGAGCCTGATGTAGGAGCATCTAAACCTAGCCAGCAATGTGATGAAGTGGTCACATGTTGTGGCTAATACAAGTTTGGAGCAAGACTTGGTTGTTAAATTTGTATAAATTTAAAATAAATGTAAGTAGTTAAGAGTGGCCTACTTCTGATCAGAATTGGGAATAAATGGCAGATGATTCTCCATGCATGGAGATTGAGCCAAGTAGTCTAGTTTGTTTAGATTAGGATAGGACTTGAATTCTAAATGTATAATTTATTCCTCCAATTGTGGAGGAGATGGTTATCTTAACATATATGAAATTTCCTTTGTTTATAAGAGAGAGAAGAGAGAGAGAAGAGAGAGAGAGAAGAGAGAGAGAGAGAGAGAGAGAGAGAGAGAGAGAGGACCCGAGAGCACTGTAAGCCTACAGGCAGCGTAGAAGGAAGAGGTTTCTAATTAGAATAATTGGGCTAGAGAGGGCAGAGAACCCAAAATACAGTTTTGTATGTGTGTTTGTACACAAAGAATTGATTTAGAGTGTGGAACCGAGTAATTAAATGCATTTTCTTTAAGGCAGAGTTCATTATTTGTATAACCTAGCCTAAGGGGAGACTTTGTTATCATTTATTGTGGAAAGATCAGTGTTGCATGCAATTTATATAATTGGCTTGTGGAGGCCTCGAATGCTTGCTCCTTCTCTGTATGCGAATGATTTTTGCATTGGCTTTGTGTTTTTATACTCCACCATAGAAATCCCCGTAATTAAGGCAAACAAGTGTAATTTGGGTCTACAAGCAGAAAATGCATTTCCACAGAGAAACAACACAAAATCACTAAGCAGATTATTATAACAGACCTAAAATAATATAAATGTTACTTTTGAGTTATATGAGGTCTGATACATAAATCACGTCGCATTAGAGGAAGGAAACTGGCCTGTGATCGCCGAATTCTGATAGCACAACCTATCCAGACCTGAAACAGTATAGTGCTGATTGGACAGCCTATTAGGTCCATAAAGGCCATCGCATCGGAGGGTTTTGAAGAAAGGATTATATATTGTTAAGCACCATTGTTATTTTCGATAGCAATTATGTTATCGCATCGGAACTCCGCTAAGCAATAGCGCCGATATATGGGACCATTAAGACTGGCGATCATCGATATTGTGATTTAATCCAAGCCGTCTGATCGACTAGATTTAGATCTACGGAAAAAACACAAATAATTGTTTAAAATGAGTTAAAGCACTATTTTAATAGATTAAGAGGTGTTTCAGTCCCGATAGAGTCAAGGACCTATATTTTGAAGAGAAAGGGCGTAAAGCGGGGTCATTTGTGGTTTTAAGGTTAAATGCATGTAAACCACTTACGATGCATATATATGTGGGCATGGAGCTTTAAATGGCCATTAAGAGGAAATTAAGCCCCAATAACGTATATTGATTATGCAGCCTTAGGGTTGCACCATAAACATTTGATTTCGATATTTCGAGATAAAATTTAGAGAGAGATATAGAAATTTCCTCCTTGAAGAAGTCCTTCTTAGGTGTGGAGTCCTTAGCTGTATCCACTTATTTTACTCAAATCCTTCCCCAAATCACACTAAAATGTATGGGAATCTAGAATGTGCATGTACTCATTTTTTTTCTTCAACAGAGAAAATATTAGATCAATGATGGTTGAAGATTCATCAAGTTATTTGGGATAAATATTAACTTCATTGTCACAATAATATCTAGTTTTCCAACTTTCACATCTACTATCAATATGTCAATGCACTAAGGCCTTAGGATTATAATGGATTTCAAGAGATTTATGTATTCCTTTTTGTACTTAAAGTGAATTTAGTTACTATCGTCCATTAGCATAAGGTAAATTGGTAAATAGATTTATAGATGCATATACCATGAACATTTTAAACAAATAACTTTTCAACTCTACAATCTAATACAAAACATTTTATTTTTAAATATTCTTCAATATCCAATTGAAATTTAATATCTATAATAACATTATTTACATATATAATAAAAAATAATTAGATATCAAATTAAATGGTGCATTTACTTTTTTCCTAAAATATCTACTGAAATAAAAAATAATAGATAATTATCTAAAAGATGTTGAAATTTTGAATAACTAGGAAATTATTTCAAAAGAAACCCATTTTTTATTATCTAAATTTAATAATATTTTTTAATTTTACCTCCATATACAAGTAATCATAATCATGTAGATATTAATGTAGCATTACAATGATTAAGTTGGTATTGTATTAATGCAGTAAATTACAAAAATTATCTTATGATATAACAATCTATTGCTTTATTAATAAATAAGTAAAATGAGGTTAGATTAATTTTAAATATAAAAAATTAA
>APFE031642802.1:312406-325310 GCA_000404065.3 Pinus taeda
TATAAGAATAGATTAATTCAATAAAACAAATATTTTCAATTTTTTTTAAAGAAACTTTAAACACTTTACTCAATATATGTTTAAATTCATGTGTTGTTAGATTTTCTATTGTATATAATTTGGCAAAGATTGTTTGGAATTACAAGTAAATTTGAGTAAACAATAAAAATTAAGAATGAGTCAACAAAAATTATAGTTAGCTCCAACCAAAAATTCCTAAACATCTAGGTGTTAGACAACCCATTAAAACTATTTATAAACACATAAAATAAAAATAATAATTCAGTTTTAAGATTAAGATCAAGTTATATATCATAATTTTTTTTAAACAATGGAGACATATAGAATTAATTGTTTTAGAAACACATTTTCTTAATGGTTAAGAACATTTAAATTATAATTATTATGATTACTATATGATTAAAAATTACATTATTAAATAAGAAATACTATCTTAATAAATATTAAGAAATTCAAATAATTAAAAAAAGTTATAAATATATAAAATTATGTTGAAAAATTCACAAACTTAAACATACTACATTTTTTATTCTTAAATTTCTATATTTATTAATTTAACCCCCATATACACATAAATCATAATCATGTAGATATTATTAGTCATTAGGATGATTAAGTTGTGATATTGGTGCAGTCCATTACAAGGATTATCTTATGATATTAACAATCTATTGTTTTATTAATAAATAAGTAAAATGATTTTATATTAACTCTAAATATGACAAAAATTAGAATGTGTTGTTTTAGAAATTTAGTAACATAATTTTAATTTGATATTTTTGGATCCATTATGATTGAGTGAATTCTTTTTCAAATGCCAATGATAAATTATTTAAGTGGCTATTACACCTTAAAGACTACTCCTTATTTAGGTGGTTATTACACCTAATCGAAATTGACAATAGTTAATTATGAGTCACATTACATACATAATTTAGGAATATAACTAAAATAAATTCACTACTATACAAAACAAGTAACCATGTGATCTTGAATATAGAACAAGACCAAATTGTTTCCCAACTATTTTTTATTAATTAAAATTTCACTCTTACACAACCATTAACATTTTTTATCCTTAACAAAATGGAAAATTGTGTATGGTAAATTATGTATGTATGTTACTTTTAATTTCATTCAACATTAAATTGTTTTGCTGATATCAAATGTGATTTTTCTTTACTGTTAGGTGATTTCATTGTTTGATCATGAATCCAACTATTTGGAGTTGTCTTCCATTTGAATTTCTTGAAATTGTCTTCCCGTGGCTCCCTTTATCGGTTGTGATAAAGTTTAACGTTGTTTGTAAGTAATGGAAGAATTCTTTGCAAAACCATTTTTTCTTGTTACATTGCAAGAATGTCTCTATGAACAATATTGGATTTCTCATTCCTTTCCTCAATAGTGTAGACAATTGTTTTGTTGCTCAATAACTTAATCTGAATGGCCACATATCTCAATTTCATTTGTGATTCATATATTCAAGATACAAAGTAGAGTGTATTGTTGGACCAATGGTGTTGTTATCCTTACCAACAAAATGTTTGCAAACACATGACTATTTTATGATGAATCCATTTACAAAGACATTTAAGAACATAGGGCCAATACAAATTGGAGACTGGGGATTCTTTTCATTATTGGAAAATCTAAGGAGTAGAAAATATGACTGGGTTGTTCTAAAGCATATGTATGACATAATGTAGTCTAAATTTTATGTTTTTAGTAGTCTTGATAGAGTATGGCAAAGGGTTGTTGTTCCATTTGGTGGCACTTCACCCCCTAAGAATGTAGTGTTTTATAAAAGTAAATTGTTTTGGCTATATCTGGACAAGGGGTAAGAAGATTATCCTCAGTATGGGTATACAATCTACTCGTTTGATGTAATAAAAAATGAGTGGGATTTTTCATTTCTTCCAATAAGTTACATACAGTGTATGTCATCAGAAATATACATGAACCAGTTGATATGCCTTGTCAATGATGGATCCGCTTATGTATGGTCAATTGAAGAATTAGATCATTTCCAATTTGGTCAATCGTGTGTTGAACGAAGAATTCAATACTTTTAAGATGATTGGGTTTTTAGACCGAAGTTGTTGGAAGAAATTTCTGCATATATAAATAACAAATTTCCCAGTTATCTTCCGTTTCAAACAATCCATGGTCTGGTTCTTATGTGCAACTACAGTGAAGTTTCTTTCCTATTATATGACATGATGACTCACATATGTTTTCCAATAGATATTGATAATTCAACTAATGAGTAGATGTATGGGTTTTGGTACCCAACATTGGAGGATTGCAATGATTTGATTGAGTATGGAAATGTTTTTGCAATTGCTCCCCGCATGGATTCTGTTGATGAGATTCCACCATTGGATATGGATTCATAGGATATTAGTATACTTAGGAGTTCTTATAAATATTTCCATTTTATATACTCTCTATGGTTGTGGAAAATATTTTCATTTTTGTCTCTATACATACTATGGGTCTTTATGGTAATACTTTAAAATTAAGTTTCTATCGATCTTTATGATGTAAAATATTTCATATTGTTTCCCCTAAAGTTTTCTTATTTACATGTAAATGTGTCTCAATGTTATGCATTTTTCTTTTTTTTTATAATTATAATTTCGATGAGTTATTTATACATATTAATTGTATTGGTTTTTGTCATTAATTGTCAAAGAATGTTATATGTTTATGTACATTTTAATATTTTCATTTATATTTTGATAGTATATAGTTCCAAACTTTTAGGTATACATCCAATTCATATAATTCTTATAGTATTATGTCCCAATAGTATGGGTTTCATTTTGATTCTAATATGATACATGGAAATTTAGATTTTTTTGTTTAAGCAATTTTAAAGCATTCATTTTTGTTTTTTTCCATTATAAATTTTTGTTTTTTTGTTTCTATCTATTTCAAAAAAGCCTTATACATTTTGATAAGTTTATATGGTTGGAAAAAATTAGCATATACACTTTTTACGTTTTTTATGATTTCCAAAAAAAAAAAACTTTTTCCTTTTTCATTCTTGTTTATTTGTTTATATTAGATATTTGTTATGTTCCATGTTTATGATTTGATAATGAGTATTTTATTATTCATTATAGATAGGTCATCTGAAGGCACAAGCAAGCATTCAAGAAAATGAAATTTGTCACCAGAATTATGTGAGAGGTTTAATGAAAGTCGTTGTTTACGGTATCAACAAAATAAGGATGCCATAAATGAGCATATGAGAGCAACATATAATAGAAAAATGAGTGAAGCCAATCTTGAAAATGATTTTATAATTCCTCATAAGTATTCTATTATGGATGATATAATGGAAAGAACATTTCATGTTGTTAGTTCATTATCAGGATATGTTCCTCATCAGCATAATCTTGTTGTTCGATGCTCTCTTGAAAATGTTTATAACATTGGGGAAACATCTTGTAATCAGGAAGAATGCCATATCGATAATGTGGATGCAAATGTCCACCCTAACTCTTTCGTGTGTCCAATTGCATTTTTTATGGCCAAAGGTTGCAAAACATCCATGGTCGAGGTAATGATGACATTTTGTCTGATAATTTGGATGACAGTTTACTTGGCCATTTGTTTGATAATTTGGAGTGAGTTGCTCGAAACATCGGATCTTCAAATCTTGCTTCTCAAAGTAATGTGGTCGGACCAAGAGAATGAGTCATCCCTGACAACATTTCGCATGGAACAATGGAGGTAACACATTGATATTTTGATTTTCACTAAAATAGTGGTTGTTTTATTACATTCCTATATTTACAAAGTTTTGTTTACTAAAATTATGCTATTTTACTCTCTTGGAAAAGAATACAGCTTGTTTTAATAAAGGTCTAAAAATTAACTCCCAAGGTTTCCGATCTACTAATCTCAGAAGTAAAGATGAAGCATGTCATAACCTTCTTATGCATTCTCCTCGATGATAAAATTGCCAGATTAATGTAAATTTTCAATGTTTTCTATTTTCTTTTCATTTTTTAAATTTCTAGTTGCTTAGACAGTGAATTTTACGGCATATTTTATTTTCTTTGAATAGGACACAAGTCATTTCAATAGAGGCATACAAATTAACTTCGTAGATGTTCCATCTACTGATGTTAGAAGTGGAGAGGAACCATCTCATAACATTCATCCACATCACCAAGAAAATGTAAATGTTGAGTGCATTTCATATTTTTCTCATTTTTTCATCTACAGTTGCCTGCAAATTTTATTCTATAACCTTTTATGGAGAAAACTTCATCTCATCTCATTAGGTTGGAGAAATGGAATCCAAAACATCAAATTGTAAAACTAATGTAGATGTTCAATGTATTTGATTTCTTTCCCAATTTTGAATCTTTCTTTGTTGGAGATTTCGTTTTATAACATATTTTTTTTTTTTGAAACATGAAACAACTAATTTGAATAGAGTCATAGAAAATACATCCCAAAATGTTCCATCCATTGATGTTAGAATTCAAGAGCAACCATCTCATAACCCTCATCCACATGAAGACAAAAATGTAAATTTTGAATGCACTTGATTCTTTTTCATTCTTTTTCATTTATAATTAGTTGGAAATTAAATTTTAAAGTCTTTTATGACAAAGAGACCTTTACATCCTCTCGGGTTCGCAAAATGCACACCATAAATTTTGAAAGACATTCTCATAGATGCATTCCACATGCTTCTAATTTGCAAAGGGAATCTCATGTTCCTCAAGATGAAGTACATGTTATAAGAAATTTTATTCTTCCAAATGGTTTTCAACATCCTTCAGCCAGTCGAGATCATATTCATTTTCATGAAAACATGATTGTAGTGCATAAAATATTTTGAGCAAACATAGATAGATTTCCAATTGTCCAAATGTGACACATTTTCCAAGAATCATATCCTGGAATCCCTGTTGTGAGACATTCTGAAGGACCTGTTTGTAGACAATGTAAGAGTGAAAGAGGAACTCATCGTTTTTGTTGATATAATAACATGGATCCTAGTGAGAAACCTCATATTTTAGGAGTTCTTACTCAATTTGAAGAAATTCTAATAGCACGTGTGAATCCTATTTTGCAAGTGACACATGCTCGAGGTGGGAAATATAATTATAGTGTTCATACAATTAGCTTTCCTTAAGACATTTCTACAATTATACAAGGTCTTCCCCGACATGTTGAAGATATAGGCTTTCTAATTGTGACAAGACATGTCACTCAGTATAAATATTTTGAATGTTATGTCAAAAGATCTTGAGTGATGGCTACATTGCTTTTCAAGGTTGAACATGATCAATATTATCGAGATGTTGTAATTGATGTTGTTCCCCACCAGTGATCTTGATTGGTTGCAACCATGTATTTGTAGTGTTGAGCTTCATGAGTATACATTGCATTTTCTTAGGTACTATGATCAGAGATTTGGAAGCCATCGGAGCCAAGAAACTATTAAACATGACAATGCAGCGTTGGAGCGAAGAAACTATTATAGTTTTCGCAATGAAACATTTACATGATAACTTAGCTATAACAATTGAAGAGTTTTGTCACCAACTATCTCATTTACCAGATAATATGTTGGTTAAGAATCTTATGTGGTTTGGTTCTTCTCTGAGAGGTACAAGGGTATACTAGACTAAGTGTCAATCTAAATTGATGGACATGATAACTTAGTTAGGATTTCCATCTTTATATTTTACTTTGGGTGCAACTGACACAAAGTGGCTAGAGTTGCATAACCTCATATGAAAATCGAGAATTTTATCCAGTACCCTCATATTGTTGTGACATTTGTGCAACATAAATTCAATATTTTTTGGGAGGAAGTTATCCAAAAATATCTTACAGCTAAAGACTTTTGGTACAAGTTTGTATTGTTTAATTTTTTCTATACTTTTTCAACATTTATTATCATTCAATTTATATTGACTGTAGTAGCTATATCTTCGTTTTTTTTAGATATGAGTGGCAACGTAGAGGTTCAACACATATCCATGGTTTCCTATGGTTAGATGGCACTCCTGGCATGGAAATACTTGATTGGTCAAATAGTTTTGATGCACAACTTGCAAAGATATTCTTTGACAAATATGTAAGTGCATGGAATCCACGTGACATACATCGTCACAACATAAGGGTTCCACGAAGCCTCAATCATGACTGTTTGTTATTGAATACTCATCAGATTTTCTCTTCTAATCCTCATAATGATTATGAAGAATTATTAAACCGTGTCCAAAGGCACACAAAGTGTATTGTAGTTTATTGTTTGCAAAAAAAGGGCACATTCTAACATGTTGGTGCAATTCTCCATGGGATCTTTGTGGTGAATCAAGATTGTTCATAGATGATCAAGGAAGAAAAAAATATGAGCCAACAAGAAATGATGATATGATTAATGTACATAACATTGACCTTCTAACAATGTGGCATGCAAATGTTGATTGCTAGCCAGTGGTTTCTCGCTATGCTGTCTTGAAATATATTGCTAAGTATGCATCAAAAGAAGAAAAAAGGTCTGAAAGTGATCATCATATGCTAACTAGAATTTCAAATTCTATTGGCTCTGAGGATCATGCTTTATGTTCATATAGAAATTTTCTTGTAGAAACGATTGTTGACCATGACATTGGAGCACAAGAAACATGCCATATGTTTCTTAAGCTACCTCTTGTTGTTTGTAGTGAGAATTTTTTTCCTTAAATGTTGGAAGAAAGGTTTCTAAGAAAATATCAAGGGATGGCTTGCAATGTTCATTTGAGAATAATTTGTTCAACATTATTAGAAGAGACATTTTTGCCTTGAACATTTATCTTTGATAGAAGCAACAAGATCTTGGACATTTGATAACAAGCGTAAAGAAGATCTATGGAAACCTAGAGACTTTCATGTTGTTGTTCTGGTTTGGCCATGGTTTTATTCTATTCCTCGTGAGGCTTAAGAGGAATTTGAAACCTTTTTCTCGACATAATTGCTCTTATACAAACCATTTCATTACATTCCTGCAGAAATTTCCCTTTCAACTAAAATTATTATTGAAAATTGGAGGAATTTTTGATATCGAGCATGGAATGTTGATCGAAATCCATCAATTATAGAAAATATTGAAGATGAGGAAGATGGCGATTTTTCTAACCAGGAAATGAATCTTGAAGATGATTTTCAATAATGGCAAATTTTCTCTCGCTTGGTTCCAACAATGATGTGAATGTTTATGATCTTCACACCCTTGGTCGAAGGGACTTTGGTATATCCTTTGACTCAGAAAGTATAACTATTTCTAATCATTTTTCATAAGAAGCTATTAATTTTATAACGAGTGCAAAATCAAGGGGTGATATTGTTGACCTTTCAAACAAAACCTTTGCATCCCTAGATTCTTTGTCGGAAAAACAACAAATTGCTTTTCAAATTGTCTTAAGGAACTTTGCTGAATATGAGATTTGTTAAGCTCTTCTTATAATTATTCAGGGCACTGTGGGTACTCTGAAGGATTTCCTCGTCCATTGTATTTTTCAAGATCTTTGTAATTCATCAAGTAATGGAAGAAGCCCTTTACTTCTTCTTGCCCCAATAGTAATAGTTGCTCTTAATATACATGCAAAAACAATACACTCAACTCTAAAAATTCCAATTAAAGGTATGCAACCACTACACTGGCAGTCCCTTATAGTATTCCAAGAAGAAATGTGACATGTTAGATATATATTGATTGACAAAATGAGCTTTCTAGGATCAAGGTTGTTTATGCAAATAGATACTCAATTACGAGAATCATTTCCAAAGAAAAATAATTTTCATTTTGGTCGCATATCCATCATCCTTGTGGGCGGCCTTGGCCAACTACCTCTTGTGAAATATAAGCCTTTGTATGTAGGTAATACAGCAGGGAAAGTCTTGTGGAGAAAATCCAACATTTTTGTCACTCTTGACACAATATTTTCCCAACAAGGGAATAATGAGAAACAATCTTGTTTCCATAGAGTCCCCAATAACATAATAAATGTAGAACCTATTCTTGAAGATTGCGAGTTTCTTATGTCTCGGTCCAATATGAAGTTGCATCCTAGAGAAAGAGATTTATTTAATGTAGCAGTTCACATGTTTCCAACAAATATTTTCGTCTCCCTCCATAATAGGAATATGTTAAAATCATTAAATTCTCCAATTGTACGATGTGTTGCTGAGCATTCAAGGCATTAAAAAATCAAAGGTGTGGATGATGATCAATTGGACCATGAATTTTTGTTGTTTCGTGGTCAGTGTGCTATGTTGACATGTAATTTATGGGTTGAAGCTTGCTTTGTGAATGGTGCACTTGGTTATGTTAAGGGTATAATTTATTTTCCTACCTCTAAGCCACCTCAACTTCCAATGTTAACAACTGTTGTTTTTGATAAGTATGTTGGTGTTCCATTTGATGCAAGCAATCCAAAAATTGTCCCTATCACACTAGTGATAAGAGGAAATTGAAAACAAATTTCTTTCAATATGGCATGGGCTCTTACAATCAACAAGTCACAGGGTTTGACTTTGGAACGAGCGTTAGTTGATATCAGGAAAAAAGAGTAGCAAGGCCTTACATTCACATCCATATAAGAAGTGAAATCAATAGATGGTTTATGCATTACACCACATTTTTCTTTTCAGCATTGTGCCAAGATGAAAGATAGCTCATATGTTACAATTAGGAAGAAGGAAGAGGAGCAATTGAAGTCCATATCGCTATGACATACAACTAATAACATTGTGACCTTTATTATAGTATGTTTTTTGAAATGCTTTATTGTCCTCTCGATTTACTTTTAATATAATAATCATTTTCATATATTTATTAGATTAATAAATTCATCATATTCATAGTAATATTTAAGGAAGTTTTTTACATCATTTTTCATGTTGTTCAATTTACTTATTTTTTTTAAGTTCCTATTGCTCTTTTCTTTGCAGTAGACCATTCAAACATAAACAACAGGTTATATAAACCAATCATTCAAAATCATTTTTATAACTCGTTCATATTGATATTAATAGTATGTATTCATATTACATCATGAAATGGAAAAATGGAGGTTTTGAATACTGGCCATCACCATGGCCAATATTCATTTTTTGAATATTGGCCATGGTTTTATTCTATTTCCACATTTTTTCTATTGTATTGTGAAGTGAGCATTATATTTGAAGAAATTTTATATAATTTGGTTCACATAACACTAGATTGTTTTTTTCATGTAACACTATAGCGTTAAGTTTTTTAACATAAATACAAATGGGGTGTTATGTTTTATATATATATATGTGTGTGTGTGTGTGTGTGTGTGTGTATGTGTGTGTGTGTGTGCTTATTTATTTGTGCATGTCTTGGATTTTTCTTTTTTTTTTGTGTCTTTCAAATGTAGATATGGACAATAATCATGTCATCTATTATTCTAGAACAATACACGATATTTCTGGAGCTATAAGCTTTCTTACCTATCTTCGGAACAAGTTTGATAGAAAACATGGGTTCCATCCTACTTTTATTGATGATCATATTCATCAGCTAGATTAAATGAAATCGCATGTAAAATACTTGAAACATGGGCACCAGAGGGAGTCTCGCAGGAGAACAAGAAGGAATTGGTTGGAAAGTGTTAAGTATCATGATCATTATCCTGTTAATTTGAATTGGTGTTTCTTTTGTCACTGGTCTAGTTGTGTTTTGGAAGAGGTCGCTCCATAGATGACTTTTGGTGGAGTGTTTCAAGTTAAATTTTGTTGGAATTATTTGATGTGAAGAAAACAAAAGATATATGTTAAGACTCAATGTTCCTTCTATGGTTGCATTGTTGGTTAAATTGAATTTTATTTCTCATTGTTGTTTTTATGTACAAAATTGTATATCTCTAGTCTTAAAATGTCCTATTATGTTGTTCTTGTTTAAATGCAATCTATGCAATTTAGATGTGTTTTTTCATTTATGTTTCTTTGCTCCAATGGCAGTGTTACTATTTTATATCTTTCTCTAGCATTTTTGATTGTTGTAGTCTTTTATGTGGATCCCTTCACTTTGTTCACGTCTTTCATAAATGAAAATATTGTTTACCTTTATAATATTATTGTTTGGATTTCATGTTCTAGGTGTTTATATCAATATTCTTGAGATTTATATTATTGATGCATTTATGTTTTGATATCAATGTATTTATGGCTTAAAATGTATTTATTTTTTATAATGTAGTGATATAAATGCGCTATTTTTAATGTAATGATGATTTATCATGTTTTAATGCTTACTGTTTGTAATGTAGTTCTTATATTGGTTTTGGTTTATGTTTTTTCTTATTGTTTTGTGTTATAACATTATTTATGTTTATAATATTGATGTCATGGATTTAGGACTTAGGTTTGGCTTACTAATTCCTTGGGTTTATAATATTAAATCATTAGCTTGATTTGTTCTTTAAGTTTGTAATATTAATAATTCCTTCGCTTTATCATTTATTCCCTTTGGTTTATTAATCCCCAATATTAAGGTTTAAATAATAGTCCTAAGCTTTAATATTAATCCCTTACATTTAGAATGTTTTTCCCTTCAATTTATTAATGTGTTGCTTTCATGATATTAACAATCCCTAGGGTTTACTCATCCCTTAGGCTTATAATATTCATAGGCATATGGATTTATCAATCCGTTGGATTTAAAAAAATAATTCCTATTAATACCTCCTATTTTTAATATTGATCCCTTGCCATTTTTTATCCCTTTGGTTTCTAATATTTTTCCCTTAGGTTTATTAATTCCTTAGGTTTATATCTTCGCAGAGTGAAGGAGAAAACCCTAGCAGCCACTGCTCTGCCCTCTGCTGCAGATGTACAGACCTGCATCTCTGCAACCTGGTACCTTCCTCCCTGCACAGATCTGCTCGATCGCTAATCATCAAAAGTCTGGTCGCTAACTAGAATTGGAAAGTCCGGCGGGAGGGACGGGGTCTGTTCCTCCCCCACCTTCTTCATCAAAGCCGGCGGACAACGCAGAGTCATCCATTCCCCTGTTCTCTTATGGCAAATCCATTGCACGATTTCAGAGCTCTGAACACGATCACAACCAGGAACAAAACAATAATAATGAGGATATCCCAAGCGCTAATGATCAAACTAACACAGATCTGGGTGCGTCACAACCAAAGGCGACGTCAACCACATCCATTCCAAAGGCGAAAGAACGAATTAAAGTAGAGCTACCAAGCCATCGTATCAATGACGAAATATAGTATCTGAAAGATCATGCACTGATTGGTAAGTTTCTCGGTTTCTGGCCTACTGAGAAGGCCCTTCATGGATGGATTGAATCCAAATGGAAGCCCAAAGGACAAGTCTCCCTGTTATTAGGACCCAAAGGTTTCTTCACAGCTATTTTTCACTGCCTGGAAGACAAAACCAGAGTATTCGAAGGAGGCCCATACTTCTTCAACTCGGCAGGTCTTTTCCTTCATGACTGGAAGCCAAGATTCAACCGAGATACGGAGGATCTCAGTCATGCTCCAGTCTGGATTCGCTTGTATTCCCTGCCCACAGAATACTGGAAAGAAGAAACATTACAAGACATTGGTAACAGCATTGGCACCTTCATCAAAGTAGCAGAGGACACCAAGTACCGAAGATTCACATCCTATGCCCGGATTTGCGTCCAGATGCAGCTCAAAAAAACCCTTGCAGATTCGGTAAGTCTCTTCCACGATGATTTTGAATGGCTTCAACCTTTAGACTATGAACACATTCCCTTTCGTTGTCGTAAGTGCCATGAGCATGGCCATCTCTTTAGGGAATGCCCCTTGAATACCTAGACCCATGTTGCTGTCAATGAAACTCCTAAAGATTCAGATGGTTTCACAAAAGTGACCTCCCGCCGAAGGCATGCAAAAAAGCATCCTGTTGCCCCCTCCAGCCCCAAAAAACCTGAATCCCAGAACCGTTTCGAAATCCTCACCCCTCGTGAATCCTTAGATAAGCCCTCACATGACCCTCAGTCTTCTCTTGCCCCTCCATCCTCCCCCAATCATCCTAATCCAAAGGTGGATCCATCTCCCCTGTCGTCCTCAAAGCTCCCTCCATCCTCGGAAAAAAAACCATGGAGTCAGCCGCAGGCCCTCAGCCCTCAGATATGGACCTGGATGTGGCCTTAGCTTTAAGTTTGCATGATGGTAGCTCAGATGATCCTCAGAACACCCCTATTAATATGGAGGAAGATCCAGAGACTGTGAGTCTAGATGAGCTAGATATCCTCACGCTTGAAGCAGCATGTAAGCAGAAAGAATACAACTCCATCCCTCCCTGGGAAATAGACAGACTGGAAGGGGTTCTCATCAAAGCACAACGTAGTAAATGTCTGGGCATACAAGCTGGCAGTCCATGGGATGGAAATAAAATCCTCAAAGAAATGAAAAAAAGAGGACGCACGACTGATCTACAACGAACCATTATCCTGGGCGAGATCTTAATGGAATCGGGGCGATTTCCAAAGTTGACAAAGTTCTACAAGCCCAAACATCAAAGTTCCTCATGAAGCTCATCTCATGGAATATGAGAGGGCTCAACAGCCCCTCAAAACACAGAATGCTAAAAACCATGATTCAGTTAGAGAAACCAGCAATTGTTTTTCTAGAGGAAACTAAGAGTACCAATGTCCTTCTTGAAAAAATCCTTCGCAAAGCCTGGCCTGGCAGTAGATCTATTTCAGTTGATGGGCTAGGTGCCTCAGGAGGACTAGCTATAGTCTGGAATCCACAATCCATCACTCTTCAGGATCTTCATGCTTCGCGCAATTTTATTCAAGCCTCATTTCACATCCTGGGTACGGAGATACATGGTCTACTCACCA
>APFE031642802.1:326417-340875 GCA_000404065.3 Pinus taeda
AGCAGCCGCTGCTCTGCCCTCTGCTGCAGATGTACAGACTTGCATCCCTGCAACCTGGTACCTTCCTCCCTGCACGGATCTGCTGGATCGCTAATCATCAAAAGTCTGGTCGCTAACTAAAAATGGAAAGTCCGGCGGGAGGGACGGGGTCCGTTCCTCCCCCACCTTCTTCATCAAAGCCGGCGGACAACGCATAGTCATCCATTCCCCTGTTCTCTTATGGCAAATCTGCTACACGATTTCAGAGCTCTGAACACGATCGCAGCCAGGAACAAAACAATAATAATGAGGATATCCCGAGCGCTGATGATCAAACTGACACAGATCTGGGTGTGTCACAACCAAAGGCGACGTCAACCACATGCATTCCAAAGGCGAAAGAACGAATTAAAGTAGAGCTACCAAGCCATCGTATCAATGGCGAAATACAGTATCTAAAAGATCATGCACTGATTGGTAAGTTTCTGGGTTTCTGGCCTACTGAGAAGGCCCTTCATGGATGGATTGAATCCAAATGGAAGCCCAAAGGACAAGTCTCCCTGTTATTAGGACCCAAAGGTTTCTTCACAGCTATTTTTCACTGCCTGGAAGACAAAACCAGAGTATTCGAAGGAGGCCCATACTTCTTCAACTACTCGGGTCTTTTCCTTCGTGACTGGAAGCCAAGATTCAACCCAGATATGGAGGATATCAGTCATGCTCCAGTCTGGATTCACTTGTATTCCCTGCCCACAGAATACTGGAAAGAAGAAACATTACAGGACATTGGTAACAGCATTGGCACCTTCATCAAAGTAGCAGAGGACACCAAGTACCGAAGATTCACATCCTATGCCCGGATTTGCGTCAAGATGCAGCTCAAAAAAACCCTTGCAGACTCGGTAAGTCTCTTCCACGATGATTTTGAATGGCTTCAACCTTTAGACTATGAACACATTCCCTTTCGTTTTCGTAAGTGCCATGAGCATGGCCATCTCTTTAGGGAATGCCCCTTGAATACCCAGACCCATGCTGCTGTCAATGAAACTCCTAAAGATTCAGATGGTTTCACAAAAGTGACCTCCCGCCGAAGGCATGCAAAAAAGCATCGTGCTGCCCCTTCCAGCCCCAAAAAACCTGAATCCCAGAACCGTTTCCAAATCCTCACCCCTCGTGAATCCTCAGATAAGCCCTCGCATGACCCTCAGTCTTCTCTTGCCCCTCCATCCTCCTCCAATCATCCCAATCCAAAGGTGGATCCATCTCCCCCGTCGTCCTTAAAGCTCCCTCCATCCTCGGAAAAAAAAACCTCGGAGTCAGCCACAGGCCCTCAGCCCTCAGACATGGACCTGGATGCGGCCTTAGCTTTAAGTTTGCAATATGGTAGCTCAAATGATCCTCAGAACACCCCTATCAATATGGAGGAAGATCCAGAGACTGTGAGTCTAGATGGGCTAGATATCCTCACACTTGAAGCAGCATGTAAGCAGAAAGAATACAACTCCATCCCTCCCTAGGAAATAGACAGACTGGAAGGGGTTCTCATCAAAGCACAACGTAGTAAATGTCTGGGCATACAAGCCGGCAGTCCATGGGATGGAAATAAAATCCTCAAAGAAACGAAAAAAAGAGGATGCAAGACTGATCTACAACGAACCATTATCCTGGGCGAGATCTTAATGGAATCAGGGCGATTTCCAAAGTTGACAAAGTTCTACAAGCCCAAACATCAAAGTTCCTCATGAAGCTCATCTCATGGAATATGAGAGGGCTCAACAGCCCCTCAAAACACAGAATGCTAAAAACCATGATTCAGTTACAGAAACCAGCAATTGTTTTTCTACAGGAAACTAAGAGTACCAATGTCCTTCTTGAAAAAATCCTTCGCAAAGCCTGGCCTGGCAGTAGATCTATTTCAGTTGATGGCTAGGCACCTCAGGAGGACTAGCTATAGTCTGGAATCCACAATACATCACTCTTCAGGATCTTCATGCTTCGCGCAACTTTATTCAAGCCTCATTTCACATCCTGGGTACGGAGATACATGGTCTACTCACCAACACATACTTCCCGCAGGACATGCATAAAAAATTAGAAGTGCTGGAAGCTCTCACAAAACTCAACTCCACTAGACAGCACCCTCTCTGGATAAGTGGGGGTGACTACAACATCATCACCAGTCTAACAGAAAAAAAAGGACGGATGAAACTAGAAGAGGATAGCACAGGCCTCAAAGAATTCATACAAATCAACCAGCTCATAGATCTACAGACATCAAATGGATTGTTCACCTAGACAAACAAACGAAGGGGACCTCATCACATCACGTCCAGATTAGATCGCTTCCTCATTTCAGACAACGCCATTCATTTGGGAAGAGCACTTCACGATTCCATCCTGCCACAAGGAGGCTCAGATCACTGGCCCATTATGCTCCAATGGACAAGTCCAGGTAAACATTCTAATCGCCCCTTTCATTTTGAGTCCTTCTGGTTCACTAACCCGGAATTCAAAGGAATGGTGCAAGATGTTTGGAAGTCATTCACTCCCCCACTAGGAGCAAAAATGTATCAATTTCAACAGAAGCTCAGGCACCTTAAGCAAGCAATCAAAGCCTGGAACAAATCAAAATTTGGCAACATCCTGGATGCAAGGAAAAATCTGGAGCAGAACATGTGTGATCTTCAGCAAACCATCATCACAGAAGGAAGGACAGACGAATTAGCCAACAAAGAGCACTCCCTCTGGATGGAGCTTGAAGCCCGAAGGCTACAGGAGGAAATCCTATGGAAGCAAAAATCACGTATCAGATGGCTAAAAGAGGGTGAAAAGAATACAAAATTCTTTCACCGATCCACCATCCAACGCCGAATGCATAACAACATAGCCTTCATCAACAACAATCAAGGGGACAGAATAGAAAAGCATGAAGACATTGAGAAGGCATTCAGAGATCACTTCCAGGAAGCTCTCAAAGAACAACCAGGAAGCTGTGAAGCTGCCATCAAAGCGTTCACTAAGCATGTTCCAAAGATAATCACTGAAGATCAAAATCAAAATCTCCTGAAACAAGTCACCATGCAGGAGGTCGACGAAGCCATGGCGCAACTCAAAGATGGTAAGGCACCTGGGCCTGATGGTTTTACTGGTAATTTCTTTCATGAATTTTGGGATCTGATCAGCTCTGAAGTATGGGATTTGGTGGAAGAATCCCGCTCCATGCATTGGGTCCTTCCCTCCCTCAACTCCACATTCATAGCTCTTGTCCCCAAAGGCAAAGAAGCCAATACGCCTGATAAATTCCGGCCAATTGCCCTCTGTAATGTTATCTACAAGCTCATTTCCAAGGTTGTGGCCAATCGACTCAAACCCCTCCTACCTCAGCTTATTCTTCCGGAACAAACAGGTTATGTCGAAGGTCGTTAGATTATGGATGGCATTATCTTATCCAATGAAGTAATTCATTCGCTAAAAATTCTCAAAAAATCGGGCATGATAATGAAGCTTGATCTATCTCAAGCCTTTGACAAACTCAGTTGGGAATATATCCAGCAAATGTTGCTCGCCTTCGGATTCAGCGCAACCTGGACACGCTGGATTATGAACCTCATATCCTCCCCATGCTTTTCTGTCCTCCTCAATGGCTCCCCATCCATGCCCTTCCGTTCTTCGCGAGGAATTTGCCAAGGGGACCCTCTCTCCCCATTCATTTTCATTCTTATGGTAGAAGGGCTCAGTCGCCTCCTCCATCACACTGTTTCATCAACGCAGTCAAAGGCTTAGCTCTTCATGCTCTTAATCTGTTATCACATCAGCAATTTGTGGACGACACGATGCTTTTTGGCCATTCCTCTTCCCAAGAGGCTAAAGCCTTCAAATCTTTGTTCTCTCTTTTCTCTGAAGCTTCAGGCACCTCGATCAATGCCTCCAAATCTCAACTTTTCTTTTTCAACACCCCTGTCTCCACTCAGTGCAACATAGCTCGAATTCTAGGCTTCTCCATTGCTACTCTGCCATCCAAGTATTTGGGGGCTCCTCTCATGGCCTCGGCCCTCAAGCACACCTCCTGGGGCACGCTTCTAGATAAATTGGAAGCGAGACTCTCTTCTTGGACCTACCGATCGCTCAACATAGCTAGTAGACTTACTCTAATCAAATCAGTCCTCCAAGAAATGCCCCTGTATCTTTTTTCTATTCTAGTAGCACCAAAATGGGTGCTCAAGGCTATTCGTAACCTCCAACGGGGCTTTCTCTGGGGTTCGAATGGACTCAACAGAAAATGGGCCCTTCTCAAATGGACGGAAGTATGTCAATCTAAAGCCAATGGAGGATTAGGACTAAGGGATCCCCTACAAACCAATAGCACAATGGGAGAAAAAATTTGGTGGAACTAGCTAGTAAAACCACACATCCCCTGGGAAAAGTTGTGGCAGGCTAAATATGCACCAGGAAGTCAGTGGAACGAGCTCATCAGAGTTAGTCTGAGCATCACAGGATCCATGATCTGGAACTCGGCTAAAATTCATTGCACCTTCATACAGGCATACAGTTTTTGGGAGATCTACTCAAGGACATCGGCAAAGTTTTGGGAGGATTCATGGCAGCAACTGCCAACACTTGCCACGCTCTTCCACAAACCGTGCTGGCAGCACCATATGCAACACTCCAATACAACTACAGTCTCTCAGTTTTGGTAGCAACAAGACCCTCAAGACTTCCGTACTTGGAAACCAGCTAGATCCTGGCAGACAGATTGGCAAGAAGAAACATATGCTGACATAGACAAGGAGCTTCTTCAAAGGAAAATTATACCCTCCTCCCAACAGGAAAAACTGAGATGGGGCCACACCTCAAGAGGGATGTTCACCACCAAGGAGGCCTATACCATATGCTATGACCAAAGCACTAATGACAAGGATCAATTATGGACTCATATATGGCAGCCAAGATTGTGGCCTAAGATTTCCACCTTCCTATGGCTACTAAGCAAACGACGCATTCTCACATGGGATAACCTCCAAACAAGAGGCTTTATAGGCCCCTCACGATGCCCCAATTGCAATGCTCAGGAGGAAACCATCGCTCATCTCATGAAGACATGCCCTCTCGCGGCTCAGATATGGCACAGAGTCGATCATTGCAATAACGGTAGACGGGAAAGGCAAGGGGATATAGCAAGCATTCTCCGAACCTGGCCCAATCAACCCTATCAAAGCCCAATTTTGAACTCACTATGGAACCTCATCCTAGGCTTTCTATACTGGTCATTATGGAAGGAAAGAAATAATCGAGTCTTCAACAACAAGAGCAGATCCGCAGAAATCCTCTGGCTTCTCCTGAAGTATAACCTACAAGAAACGCTAGCACTCAAAGCTTGGACAGAAAATGAGTGGCCTACTTCACCTCAGGAGAAAAACATCTGGAATGCCTGGAATCTCAATATCTCCTATGCCCAATTGGATACTCACCGCAATCCTTCCAAAATCACATCCCCCTCCCAATGGTCCCCCCCTGTAGGAGCTTCTTTTAAACTTAATTTTGATGGGGCTGCTAAGGGGAACCCGGGTCCATCTGGATATGGAGGAGTCATCAGAAATGCAGAGGGATCAGTTGAATACATCTATTATGGTTCGACTGGAACAAATACCAACAACATGGCGGAGTTGGAAGGAATGTGGCAAGGAATCTGTATGGCTGATCAACACAACTTCTATCCATTGGAAGTCGAAGGAGATTCCTTAATACTTATCAATGCAGCCGTCAGAATCCAAGCAGGGTCCTCAGCACCAAAAATTGCCTCCAGCTGGAGACTTCTCAGCAGGCTAGAAGCATTGGAAGACAGGCTATGGTGCCCTAACAGTATCATCTTCAAACATGTTAAGCGCACTGCCAACAAAGTAGCAGATAGACTTGAAAACCAAGGGGTGAATCAGTAGGGTCCTCACTATGCAGGTTCTCTCCATGACGCAAAGGACACAAAGCTTCAAAAGGATTGCCATGCGTTGGTGCTCCAGGATCTTCACCCCCCGGATGCGGGTGCGAGCACATGATAGCTGTACGGGGGCGGGCTTCCCACTGGGCAAGTGGCGGCCCAGGTCCACCACCTATACACAGCCTTTAATACCCGGACTTAACTACTCCTCCAGGCGCTCTGTCCATTGCATTCGAGCCGCTTCGATCCACTCTCCTCGCACGCGGTATGCAACTTGACCCTCCGGGAAGACAATGAATGCCTCTGGTTCGCACATGGCATGCTGCAGGTCCTCTCCATATAATGACAGAGGCACAGGAAAGGTAATGTATATTTTGCGGATTATTCTGGTTTGCATTTGGCTCTGGACTTCTGTGTTGTGGCAAGCTCAGAGAGATAGGCATTGCCAAGAAACAAGCTGGCTCTCGGCATTTCCCTCCCTCGTTTCTGCGCTAGTCTGCAACTGCTGGTGGTTTGCTGTCATTCCTCGGCCCGCTAGCATTCCTTGGCCTACCTTCATTCCTTGGTCTGCTAGCCAGTCTGCCCAGGTCTGTAGAGGTGATTTTCTCTTGAATTTTCCTGTGCCTCCTGTAGCCCTTTGGCCTTTCCGTGCCTCTGCGCCTCTTGTTAACCCGCTGCATAATTCCCAGTCCATTCCACATTACCCCGGTCTGCAATGCCTAAGGAGAGGCTTCACACCAGCTTCCATCGTGGTGGGTCTCGGGGAGGGGCAAGAGGTCGTGCCTCCATCCCACATTCCTCTGACTCGCTGTCGGACGATGCTAACAGCGCTCGTCGCCAGCGCAGAAGAAGACCAGGGCAAGCTCAAGCCTCGGCCTGTAATCACAGATTCCATCCCACATCACGATTCAGCTTCCCCTGCCTTCTGGACTCGAACACTTACTATGTGTCTGTTAAAATTGAGAAATGTGAGCATGAGGTTCGTGCGCCAGCGGTAGAGGAACACAGGCCTTTGGCCCCAGCACTGGATCAACCAACCTTGTCTCCTGCACAGAGGGTCTATCCGGCAATTCTTCCTCCAGCTCCGGAGCAGGGTCAGCGCAACTTGGCAGAGGCATCAGCAGGAGCCATGGCCGGTCCAAGCGCTCCTGCGGAAGACGATGCGCCTCACACAGACTCAAGCGAGCCAGACCCGTATGCTTGCAGAGTGGTGGAAGAGGTGCCATCTACCTCTGTGGACGACTAAACCAGTTCTCAGGGCAACCGGGCGAAGGGTATGGCAATGCCTTTTGTTCTTTTGTTGGGTCATGATAGGCGTCTTTTTCACTGCTCTCTCTGTATGAAAGGTTGCTGCTCTGCCCAGTCCTCGGCAGCACAACCATAGATCTTATGATATGCTTATGTATGCAGCGTCAATGGAAGAATATAGAGTCAGGGATTATGCTTTTTGAGTCAGTCTTGGGGTTCTGGGTTCTGGTTAAAAAGTCTGTATTTCAGAATATGTATGGGTTTCCAGGTCTTTTTCCCTCACTATCTGAGTTTTCTAACAGCAGGCATGTCTCCCAATCCTGGGGTAGGACAAATGCCTGGCTGGATAAGGACATCAATGCTGCAAAATCTATCTATGTAGGATGGTGATCTCCGAGGTTCGCCTCGTTGTAAGTTTTTGAAGTTTTGTACCATAATAGAATTAGTCTAATTTAAAAAAAAAATAAAATTCCTTAGGTTTATAATATCAAATTCTACGGTTTCTTTGTTCTTCATATTTTTAATTTTAATAAATGTTTGGGTTCATAATCCCTTGAGGTTTTAGTGTTAATCCCTTGGGTTTATTATATCAATCCCCTAGGTTTATTATTCCTTTGGGTTTATTATTCCCTTGGGTTTATATTATTAGTCCCTTTTGTTTAATAGTATTCCGTTAGGTTCATAATCCCTTGGGGTTTTAGTATTAATCCCATGTGTTTATAATATCAATTGCTTGGGTTTATTATTCCCGAGTCAAACATGGTTTATTCTGGGATCCCAACGGAGGTTAGTTCACTGTAAAGATGGGTATAAACTCCTCCAATCCAACCCCAATATAGATAACTGGAATCTTCGATCAGCTGTGTGGAACACCGAATGCCTCCCAAAGATTAAATTTTTTGATTGGACCCTTCTTAAAGGGAAGATTCTCACTGCCGAAAATCTCAAAGAAAGAGGGATTCATGGTCCCTCAATTTGTTGCCTCTGATGCGTAGAGGAGGAGAATAGTCAACATCTTCTCCTTGATTGTCCTTTTGCAAAAAACTACAGGAATCAAATTGTCAGTCCTCTGAGGCCTAGAGAATCCTTCAACCAGCTCTCAACCCTCAACAGAAACTAGGAGAAAATCTAACCCATGCAAGAAAAGGCAAGACCACCATCACTCGCTTATGGAAATGTATCCCTTCAGCTCTCAGTGGGCAAATATGGCTCACCAGGAACAATTTCCTCTTTAAAAACCAAAAACCAAACCCAACTCATGCTCTGGGCAAAACTATGGGCCTAGCTATTGAAATGATAAGTGCCAACTCAGTTTCACAATCTGATCACTCCAGTTGGTAGAAGGAAGAGGAAGAGTGGTATAACAAATTCCAGTTAAACTATGCCAAGAATAAGCAGCCTCCAGCAAACGCAAGCAAGGGGGCGAATAATTGGAAACTCAGGGGATCCCAAGAAGACATAAAATAATGGATACAAGAGCAAAAGAAAATCACACTCCAGTTCGATGGCACATCCAAAAAAAACCCTGGACAAGCAGGGGCAGGGGGAGTAATAAAGGACCAAAATGGGCAAGTTATCATCACATATTAATGGCGATTGGGAAACATGATGAACAATATGGCGTAGGCCTACAACCTTCTTCTAGGTATCTGCATTCTCAAAAAACTACAAGCCAAATATCCAGTCATAATTGGTGACTTGGCAATTGTGATTGTTGTTATGGCTTCAGGGGGAGATTTTAAGAAATAGGCCCTCAACAACATCAAGCACAGGATCAAGGACAATTCAAATCAGCTGGGGAACATCCATTACAAGCACGTTATGAGAAATAACAACACTAAGGCAGATTCTAAAGCCAATAGTGTTGTCAACAGACCCACAGGACAAGTTCATGAGAATGACCAAATCTATGACAAAACAATCCCATAAGTCGACTCTCTTCTCAGTCGAACTCATGAATCAAGACTACAACAATAATCTCAACAATGCTTCCACCTTCCCTCTCAATTCTTGCAATCGGACAGATGACTCCCCCCTCTGACAATGTACATCATCACATCAAAAGCACTGTCAATGAAATCTGCAGGGCTATGGGAAATCCGTACTAGATAATGGATAGGGATAAGTCTCGTGAGAAAACTAAACAGAAGTTAGGCATTAATCATCTCATAATCCACATTGGCTGCCCAAGAAATTTTTGAAATGACATATGGGACAGGAAAATCTCTGAGCTGCCCGATTCGCATACTGAGGCCCTACTCCTTACGTTTGTTTATATTCAGCACGAGACGCCTCATTTTATCTAGTTCAATGCTTCAGTCTCTCTCTTCCATATCGAAAAAGGCTTGTGCTTCAGTTGCACTCCCTTCAGATCGCCTCAGGTGGTCAAAATCTTGAATATCAGTCGGTCTAGATCGTTCTTAGTGCCCCTCAGCCGAAGAGGTTTTTCAAACTCTGTCTGGCATGATAATCATCATGTATTTCGAGTGTTAGTTTCTTTGTCTATCTGAAACAGATTCTCCCATCCTCGTCGGACTCCGCTCCTTAGAACTTTGTCTCCCTGTATTCTTGTCTCCACCCACTCGTCACCTTCTCTTCCCTCTCTTGAAGAAGTTGTTCCCCTCCTGTCTCTGCTCCTCCCTGCATCTCGTGATCTCTCTATGGACCTTTGAGCCCCTTACAGATCAACTTATATCCCATTCATTTGATCCGCCAATCTTCTTCCTTCATATCCTCTGTCATCCCTTCATTTCACCTCTGTAGCATCTCTTTCAACCTCTTCCTCAAGATCCCCAAGACTTCTCAAGGCTTGTCAGCTATGTCTGATAATCCCCTTGACTGTGTCATTACCAATAATAGTTGCACACTTTATAAAGCGCATTGTTTCATGATTGCCCGATTTGTCAAGCAGTTCAATGATCTCAAAGAAGAAATTCAGGCAGACAACAAATCTAAGAGGAAAAAGCTGGAAAAACAGAGGGTGGAAATAGAAAGCCTCAAAGAGAAGTGCAATCACCTAGAAGAAGCCATCAACCACATAAAAACTATGACCTAAAGAATGCAAGGAGAGGCCTCTACAAAGATCAGTGGGAAAAAAGAGCTTCTGCCCGATGATTCAGTAAATCAATTTATGTAAAACATATTATGGTCTGTAAATACTGCTTACTTTTAGGATAGTGTATACGGAAATATAGTTGTTATATCTTCCAAGTCTTAAGTCTCAAGTCTACTGAAATGGATCAAGGGACTGCATTGCCATCTTGCATCCATTCTGCTTTGCTCCCTCCAGCTTATGTAATAGGACTTGTTCCTCTCTTGAAGTTTTTATAATATAATAGTAATCGACCGTGTTAAAAAAAAAATCCCTTGGGGTTTTAGTATTAATCCGTTGTGTTTATAATATCAATCGCTTGGCTTTATTATTCCTGAGTCAAACATGGTTTCTTATGATGTCGACAATGGTCCAACATGGAATTGTGATAAGCATTGTCTCAATATGAAAATGAGTGATGGTCGATCATTTTTATTTTAATGTTTATAATATTTTTCTTAGGGTTTATATAGGTTGGGTTTATAATATTAGTCCCTTGGATTTAATATTATTCCCTTGGCTTCATAATCCCTTGGGGTTTTAGTGTTAATCCATTCATTTTATTATTACTTTGGGTTTCTCATATTAATCCATTGGGTTTATTATATAAATCCCTTGTGTTTATTATTCCCTTCAGTTTATATTATTAGTCCCTTTTGTTTAATAGTATTCCCTTTGGTTCATAATCCCTTGGGGTTTTAGTATTAATCCCTTGGGTTTATAATATCAATCGCTTGAGTTTATTATTCCCGAGTCAAACATGGTTTATTATGATGTCAACCATGGTCCAACATGGAATTGTGATAAGGATTGTCTCAATATCAAAATCAATGATGGTCGATCATGTTTATTTTACTGTTTATAATATTTGTCTTAGGGTTTATATACATTGGGTTTATAATATTAGTCCCTTAGGTTTAATATTATTCCCTTGGGTTCATAATCCCTTCATTTTATTATTCCTTTCGGTTTCTCATATTGATCCCTTGGGTTTGTTATTCCCTTAGGTTTATAATATTGATCATGGTAGACCATTTTCAATCATAGATATCCTGGGTCTACCATGCTTGAATGTCACATTGTTACAAGGATTTTCTCACCATGAAAATAAATCATGTTTATTTTAGTGTTTGTAATATTTATATTTGGGTTTACGAAAGTTTGGTTTATAATATTTGTCCCTTGGGTTTAATATTATTCCTTTGGGTTCATAATCCATTGGGACTTTAGTATTAATCCCTTCGGTTTATTATTCTTTTGGGTTTATAATATCAATCATGGGGAACCATGGTTGAATGTCACATTGTCACAAGGATTGTCTCACCATGAATAAATCATGTTTATTTTAGTCTTTGTAGTATTTATATTTGGGTTTACAAATGATGGGTTTATAGTATTAGTCCCTTGGGCTTAATATTATTCCCTTGGGTTCATAATCCCTTGCAGTTTTAGTATTAATATCCCGGGTTTATTATTCATTTGCATTTATAATGTAAACAACTTGGGTTTATTATTCCCTTAGGTTTATAATATCAATCATGGTAAACCATTGTCAATCATAGCCAACCATGGTCAATGATGTTTGAATGTTGCATTGTGACAAGGATTGTCTCTCCATAAAAATAAGCCATGTTTATTTTAGTGTTTGTAGTATATATATTTGGGTTTATCAATGTTGTGCTTATAATATTAGTCCCATGGGTTTAATATTATCGCTTCGGCTCATAATCCTTTGGGGTCTTAGTATCAATCCCTTAGTTTTATTATTCATTTGGTTTTATAGTATCAATCCCTTGGGTTAATTATTCCCTTAGGTTTATAATATCAATCATGGTCAACCATTGTCAATCATAGCCAACCATGGTCAACCATGGCTGAATGTCACATTGTGACAAGGATTGTCTCACCATGAAAATAAATCATGTTTATTTTAGTCTTTGTAATATTTATATTTGGGTTTCTCAATGTTGGGTTGAAAATATTAGTCCCTTGGGCTTAATATTATTCCCTTGGGTTCACAATCCCTTAGGGTTTTAGTATTAATCTCTTGGGTTTATTATTCATTTGGGTTTATAATATCAATCCCTTGGGCATACTATTCCCTTAGGTTTATAATATTGATCATGGTCAACCATGGTTGAATGTCACATTGTGACAAGGATTGTCTCACCATCAAAATAAATCACGTTTATTTTAATGTTTTTAGTATTTATATTTGGGTTTACCAATATTGGGTTTATAATATTAGTCCCATGGTTGAATGTCGCATTTTGTCAAAGATTGTCTTGGCATGAAAATAAACCATCTTTATTTTAGTGTTTGTAATATTTATATTTGGGTTTACCATATTAGTCCCATCATTGAATGTCCCATTTTGAGAAATATTGTCTCACCATGAATATATATCATGTTTATTTTGGCCTTTGTAATATTTACACTTGGGTTTACAAATGTTGGGCCTATAATATTAGTCCATTGGGTTTAATATTATTCCCTTGGGTTCATAATCCCTTGGTTTTTTAGTATTAATCCCTTGGTTTTATTATTAATTTGGGTTTTAATATCAATCCCTTTGGTTTATTATTCGCTTAGGTTTATAATATCAATCATGGTCAACCATGGTTGAATGTCACATTGTGACAAGGATTGTCTCACCATGAAAATAAATCATGTTTATTTTAGTCTTTGTAATATTTATATTTGGGTTTATGAATGTTGGGTTTATAATCTTAATCCATTAGGTTTAATATTATTCCGTTGGGTTAATAATCCCTTGGCTTTTAGTATTAATCCCTAGGGTTTATAATTCATTTGAGTTTATAATATCAACCCCTTGGATTTATTATTCCCTTAGCTTTGTAATATCAATCATGGTAAACCATTGTCAATCATAGCCAAACATGGTCAACCATGGTTGAATGTCACATTGTGACAAGAATTATCTCACCATCAAAATAAAGAATGTTTATTTTAGTGTTTGTAGTATACATATTTGGGTTTACCAATGTTGGATTTATAATAATAGTCTGATGGTTGAATGTCGCATTTGGACAAAGATTTTCTCACCATGAAAATAAACCATGCTTATTTTAGTGTTTTTAATATTTATATTTGGGTTTCCGAATGTAGGGTTTATAATATTAATCCCTTAGGCTTAATATTATTTCCTTGGGTTCATAATCTCATGGGGTTTTACTATTAATCCCTTCGGTTTTTTATTCCCTTAGGTTTATAATATAAATCATAGCCAAACATGGTCAACCATGTTTGAATGTTGCATTTTGACAAAGATTGTATCACGATCAAAATAAACTATGTTATTTTAGTGTTTGTAGTATTTATATTTGGGTTTATCAATGTTGGGTTTATAATATTCATCCCATCGGTTTAATATTATTCCCTTTGGTTCATAATCCCTTGGTGTTTTAGTTTTAATCCCTTTGTTTTATGATTCCTTTGGGTTTAGAATAACAATCATGCTGAAGCATTGTTAATCATAGAAAACCATGGTCAACCATGGTTCAATGTTGCATTGTGACAACGATTGTCTCACCATCAAAATAAACCATTTTTATTTTAGTTTTTGTACTCTTTATATTTGTGTTTAACAATGTTGGGTTTATAATATTAGTCCCATGGGTTTAATATTATTCCCTTGGGTTGATAATCCCTTGGAGTTTTAGTATAAGTCCCTTAGTTTAATTATTCTTTTAGGTTTATAATATTAATCCCTTGGGTTTATTATTCCCTTAGGTTTATAATATCGATCATGGTCAACCATTGTCAATCATAGACAACCATGGTCAACCATGGTCGAATGTCACATTGTGACAAGGATTGTCTCACCATGAAAATAAACCATGTTTATTTTAGTCTTTAATATTTATATTAGGGTTTACCAATGTTGGGTTTATAATATTAGTCCATTGGGTTTAATATTATTTCCTTGGGTTCATAATCCCTTGGGGTTTTAGTATTAATTGTTTGGGTTTATTATTAACTTCATTTTATAATATCAATCATGGTCATCTTTATTAATTTCTTGTCTTTGCAATATCAATTCCTTGCGCTTCTTGATCCCTTATGTTTTTTAAATCTACCCACTGTGTTCACTAACTCCTTGGGTTTATAATATTAGTCCCTTCTATCTAATATTATTCCCGTTGATTCATAATCCCTTGGGATTTGAGTATTAATCGCTTCATTAA
>APFE031642802.1:351688-361920 GCA_000404065.3 Pinus taeda
CCTTAATGTGAAAAATGCCAAAAAGGAAAAACAAATGTAGCAAAGATCTGAAATATTTCTTTCAAAATGACATTTTCGACAATTTCTTTTTTCAAAATAGAAAGGAAGACTAAACGAAACTTTTCAATTTCGAATAGAAAATGCTTTTGAAATTTCAAATATCAACAAATCAAATCAAATACATGACAAAAATTTCAATCGACTATCCAGGGAAGGAAGAATCCATGACACTTCTCTTTTTGACACAAAACGACAATTACAACACTTTTTGTACCAAAGCGACAGTTTGATTTAGGCAACTTTTCGAAAAAGGATTGTAAATGATGGACAAATACATAAAAACATTTACTAATCCTAATCAATGGATGCTGATCTATGTGATGCAAGCAGGCTTCAGTAATGAGGTGTTGTTCATAAGCAACAAAAACAACTAAACAAAACTGAAAACAAGGATAAAACCCCCAAATTTCTAGAATGGAAATTGGTTCAGTCAGTCATTGCACCTGGGCTTCACAGAAATAGGGATGCATCGCACTTTATAGACTTAGGAGGTGCGATGCATACTGGTTGATAGTGACAGACAGTGCGATGGGCCAGGGAGCGCAACTGAAGTGGGTGTTTGGCTCAAATTTGCAGCTGATTTCAGTGAGTTAAGCTGAGCTATAATGGACAGTAGAGAGAAAAGTACAGAGGAATGATCTTCAAAGGTTACTGAGCTACCAAAAGGGGATCTAGAATGCTTGTAAGTCAAATGTTCAATTCATAAACTAAACCAGAGATTGACTGAAGTAGCGTTTATCTACTATGTGATTACAGAGCAAGAGCAGTTCGAAGGCTACCTCGCTGACTTCAGGCTCTGTCTATAGTTTATAAAATAAACAACAACAAATAACAAACATCTATCTGTTCCCCAGCGGAGTCGCCATTTTGTTTCCGGGAAAACTAGTGCCTTTTCGATCGACTAGCCCTCCAGGTTTGGTAGCTACCCTAGAAACAATAGTTCAAAGTAATTCAATGATTTCCTCTATGCACAATAGATAAGAGAAGGATGAGAGGACCAAATTGGAACTTTTGCTTGATCCTTTACTTGATCTTTCTCCCCCTTGATAGAGCTCGCAACTCCTCTCCGTACTTATCCCGCTTGAAGAGTACCTTAGAAACATAGTAGCAAAGAACCATCAAAGCACCTTGATCCATTATAACACAAACACTACAGAATCAGATATATAATGAACATACATTGGCATTCACAAATAACAACATTCACAAGTGCACAATTATATGGAAGAAAACTTGAAGAACTTTACTAAATAGAAGGGAGAATTACAACCCAGTTGTCTGATCCGGCATCATCCTCCCAACATCAATCCCTCTTCACCTCATGAAATAGCAAATCAACTAACAATACAATGCTCTTATCTCAAACACAAACTATCAGCACTTCCTTGCAATTCACAATATTCCAACCCCTGGATCTCTTAGATGAGGGATCCATTTATAGATGTGTGCAAGGGTGTGAGTCATCTCTGGGGTTTTGATTATTGTCATTACACTTGTTGCATTTGGTTCCACTTGGAGATTTCTTGGATCTCTTACTTGTCCCTGGGCGAATTCAGAGAGGCAAGTGTCATAGGAGAAGTTTCTAGAAGATTCCCTGCGCATCCACTTAGAAAAATGTCTCGGAAATTTGTCCATCCTCTCTCATCGCACCCTACAGAAGGCCTTATCAGTATGCATCGTACCTAGCTAGTGTAGAATTCGATATGCATTGCACCCCAACAGTGGAGCAGTCAGTATGGTCCAGTTTAGGCTAGTTCTGGATGGTTTTTTAGGTGGAAATTTTGGGGAATGATGTAATAAAATGACCATGATCTTTTAGGGTATGAAACAACACTTTAAGGGGTTGAAGAGCCCTAGTTTATTGACATATAAGATTGGGGTTGAAGTGCCCAAATATGTCTATAACAAGTAGTGGCATGACAATCGTGTCAGATTCAGACAGTCCCTCGCGTAGTGTCTTGGGCCTCCACAATTGTAACAAATCAATTGTCCTTGGCCTCTCCTAGGCCCTCCTCCACCTTGGCCTTGGTCACAACCCTGATACTTACCTCGCGTTCCCCCAACGCCTTGGTCTTGAGGCTGTGTTTATGTCTGCACCCTGTATGTTGGTGTCCTATCCATCATCAATTGGTAACTTCAGAAATTGCGCTCGTCATGGCCTATTGACTAATAGAAATTGCAAAAGAACTGTTGTGGTGTCTGCACAAATTTTTGCAGCAAATGGCAATTTTTGGTCACATGTTTCCCAGCCACCTAGCGTATAGCACACCATAGCGCAAACCCTACACTTGGCCCTATCGTGACCTCCAGTCGTATAGGCATTGTCCCTCCTGTTGCAACATAGTTCGTGAAGAATAGGCGGTGATCCTTGTCATGCCCCTGACCCTTGCATTTTAGGCACCAAACTTCTTCGTGCGCCTCTAGTCGATTTGTTATGTCCTTCTTCAGACTTTGCATTTTGAGACAAAGGTTTTGCAACTGCACATGAATCTGTTGAACCCCCAGATTAGCATCCTGCATTGGTGTTTCATGCAACCTCAACGCAATTTCCAGAGCTTCTGCCTAGGTCCCAATCTTTTGTTGTGATATAGCAACCCTTAGGTGGGGCAGGAGCGAGGCCACAAACCATTTGTGGTGTTGCCCATCAATTAGGTTCATGTTTGCTTCACGGATCGTACACTTCAGTCTTTGATCCAAATCCTAGGGCGTCTCCGCCCGCTTCATCATGATCTCCTTGAATCCTACAATTGACTATGCTTGAGACTTACAGCTAGTGATTCTTTGTTCAGTGCGGCCTAAATATCTGCTAATGTGGATGTTGGGTTATTAGTAGTGTACTTAATGTACCACGTTAGTGCGCAGTCCTGCAGAGCACTGACCAGCGTGTTTTTATTCATTTGGTCATCCCTGATACCCTGGGCTTCCCATACAGCCTTCGTGACGAACCAGAACTTGTCCGGATCTTCATTCCCTATGCCCTTGAATACAGGTAGTTTTTTACGGAGTTCACCATTTTGAACAGTGGTAGAGGTCGCGGTGGTGTGGGTGATGGGGTGAGTGGTGGAGGCGAGGATGGAGGTGGTGTAGATGGATGGGATGAGGGTGGAGGTAGTGTAGGTATTTGAGGGAACCCTTGTCTTATCAACTGACTAGTGCTCTTGGGAGAAGTCTGCAGTGCTCCTTCGTCATCACTCAAAGGAGGCCCTATCAGCAGGCTATACTCAGGACCTTTTCTTCCTCCGTCCCTAAAAGAATTTCCGCTTCGTGTAGCTCCAAACATTAACGTAACCACATAACTTGATGTTACATAAGAGCATCCCAATCCAAGTATTTAGAAATTTTAAATACTTACCTCGCAGTCCTTTAAACAAGCGATGCTCTGCTTCACTGTAACTGACAGAGGTATCGACCGCGAACTCTGTCACAAATCCTCCTATGATGCGGTTGAGCCAATGGCTGAAAACGCGCATGGTCTTATCTTGAGAAGTTTCCAACCTCCTTATTAACTCTGGTGTCGAAACAAGCGGATTATCAAGCCTCCACCTTCCTTAGTCGTCTTCTAACTTCACGATCCACTCATATAACTCAATCGGGAAGGAAAAAAAGAATATTTCGTGTGTTTTTGTGTGTAGGTATCTGTCCAACCATTTTTCTTTCATCAATCGCGGATTCTTGTTTTCTTGCGTCGCGAATTAGTGGATCTTTCTATCCAACCAGGTTTCGATCTCTTTCTTAATTGGATTCCAATGATACGAAATCGCACATCTCGTTATGCATATCCTGGTCCCGACAACAGAACCATTTGTTGGCTTGATGGGCCCTATCCCAGGTTCACCTTTAGGTAGCCAAAAAAATCCCTACACTACTGGCCCTTTCATCATCAGTCCGCGGAGCATTGACCGAAGTCTCACCTGAAGCAGTATGGGGGGATGCAGGAACCAAGTTTCTACACCCTGAGATGATTGTGATGTCGGTTTTCTACCCCAATCCTTGCCTTCACACAGATCAATAAGCCTTTTAGGGCTTATCGATGTATTTCCTCTTTTGGCATTCAGAACCTCCACAAAGGTATCCGATTGTCCTTCGTGCAACCTTAAACAATGATTCAAGCACTTACACGCCCCTGTGACTATGTTACTGTCTCATTCCCTAATTTTCTTAGTGGTTAGCCAACTTTATCATGCAATTAAGATTACCCTCACGTAAACATACATTATTACTTGCGTTTAAATAATAGATAGAAATAGATACATTCGCACATCAATTTGACATTATAATGTAAACCCGGAACTTAAAATGTCTACTTGAATTGGTTTATCCTTCCTCTCGTATTCCCAGGGTCCAGGACGAGTGTCCTCTAATTCTCCATATCCTCCTCTATCTCACTACCTTGCTTAATTTCCTCTTCCCATTCTTCTAGCAAATTCTGGATGCCTTCATCTATTCCCTCTTGCTATGACACGGATGCTTCACTAATAAGATTCTCTATGAGGCTCTTACATGCTCGGGTCCTTAACCTTTCTAGGCTTCTAGCCCCATCTTCCACGTCCCAAGCCTCTCACTGGCTTAGCCATATCAACACTATTCGATACCTATTCACAAGAAATATTTGTTAACCGCGAGCACTGTAACATACTATAGCATTGGTTATTGTCCTCACTGGAATTGTTGTTGCCATCATTCTCCCCATTCATTGCCTTTTTCCATTTTCTAATAGTACCGGGGACAAGATGCAAAGTCCTTAGAAAGGGCCAAACTCCATGTCCATTCTAACTTCTCACTCCTCCCTCCCCATTGCCTCACATACTCAGTGTGGTTGACAATCCCAGTCCAAGGCAATGCAAGTGATCCTAGCCTCAGCACAACAAATTTACCTCCATGGAGTGCAGTCCCTTTCCCTTCTACCCAGAAAGCGAGACTAATTCCTAGGCCCTTATCATGCTTGACATCACCCACAGGGGTCCTAGCTAGTCTCTTAGCACAGTGATTTCTCCCAGTACCCCAGAATTTGTCATGGATATGGCAGTTGGTCGATCCTCCTACCCAACATATTAGCTAACCCTCACTACCCTCAGCCTCAGATGCCATGCTTTTACCTACCATACCATAGCGACCAGCCCCACTCAACCCATAGTGTGCAAAGCACGAGTTCCCATTGCCACACAATGCAAGGTCCACACAGCCAAAGGCAAGGTCAATTGCGAACAAGCTCAAAACAAAGACACATAGCCATACTATTGCAGCTCGACGCCTCCTCCATTTCCCGTAGCATTTCCCCCAATTACCCTTCCCAGGTATCTCCCTCTCCCCCAGCAAAAATCAAACCAGGTAAACATTGCAAAGGAGTCGAAGAGCGAAGATACATACCCATTATCACTCCAAGGTTGATGCCAGCAGTGCCATCACCTTCCCTTGCTTTTGTTCCAACTCATTGCTCCACAACCCAAATCACAATCCTTACCCATCTATCTCACCTTAATTTCTATACATGCTACCTATCCCCTGCCATCTCTACCACCTTTCCCACCTCCCTTGCATCTATCATGCCAAGGGCCACCGCATCCATCGCTTTGAGTGTGTCAGGGGCGGTGGTACGTAAATCAATTTTATGCTTCATTACTACCCGCAGGCACTTCCATCCACTAGCACACACCCCGATCGGGGTACCACCCCTGTTTATTTTAAATAGGCTAAATTTAGGTAATTAAAACAAGTTTGAAAATCATTAGAAACACCACCCCCACATCATTTTATTTCTAGTTGTACAAGATAATATTGAATAAAATTATGAGCTCTTCCTTTTAAATTGACCGTACATAAAATAACAAACAAGGTTGATGCTTTTAAAATTTGTATCCATCATTAAATATAAGATATGACAAGGATGGCTCATAATTTTAAAGTCTTTATCCATCGCCAACTATAAGATAAGAGTTAATGAGATGAGAAAAAGTTCGTCTTGATATAACATGTAAAGGTCATATTACCTATAGCTCATGCATATTATATCTTATTGTGCATATGTTAGTTGTATAACTTCAACCTGGGTAGTTTTTTACATTTAAGTTGTCAAATATGTAGAAGTTACATTACACTAGCTTAAATCCACACACAAATAAAATATTAGAACATGGCAGGGGAATGAGTAAGCATTTTCACATTGTTTTAAAATTTCCCCTTGGTTGGTGAAGAACCAATTCAATGCTATTTTTGGTGGAGTATTAAGTTATTAACCGAAGATAAAAAAAAGGTTAGTCTCTTAAATGACTGAAAAAGGATATTTAGATTGTTATATAGAAGTTGCATTTCACGTATTTATATCTACCCTTACGTAACTATAATATTCCAACTCCATTTTTTTATATATAAGTTACATTTCATGTAGCTATAGAAGTTACATTTAAGTGTTTTAGATAGAATTTACATTTTACATAGTTATATCTACACTAACATAACTATAATATTCCAACTCCATTTTTTTCACACTTTTCAACATTTTAAAGATTTGTCTATTTCAGTGTGATTATGCAATTAAATAGTTGATATTGTTTAAGACATCTACTATTTCCAACATTTTGAATTCTTAAGGTGGATCTTGGGTAGGTTTTTTTTACTACCATATATCATGTTTTAAGTACATGGTGTTTTATAATTTACCCAAGCGACTTTAGGAGCAACCTTGAATTGCATGCTTGTTTCCATTATACATTTAATATTTGCAACCTTTTCCATGCGAAGAACCTAATAACCCATGTTGAACATGAAGCAAGCACCTCAAAAATTAGGGATATCAGTTATTCTATTTTTAGAGGGTGATAGATCTGGAGAAGGCAATGAAAACTCTCATTAATGGCTTTTTTCTAGTTGTATTTAATGAAATCCCACTAGAATTTTCTACTAAAGTAAATCAATTGATGAATTTGAAGGTTGAAGGTGGTGTTGAATAAGTGTTGCAAGGTATATTTATAACACTATCTATCTACATGATTCTAATGCCATGAGATGGTGTCTCAATAATACTATTGTCCAGTGATGGATGCTAGATGTAGATAACTTTGTTGTGTCCAATAGGTAAATCATATCATTATATTTCTATGAAATCTCGGAATGTATTCAAAGTTTGTCCCAGATAAGGAAATATGTATGTACTCCTGAATATATCTATGTTGTAATAAGATCAAGAATAAATTTGTCATTGCAAATAATTGGGATTTACCATGTAAGTTTACTTTACTACATGGAATTCTTGATTTGTTAGATCCCAATTAGTTAGGGTTGAATTTTTTTTGTTGTAATGAGATTAAGAATAAAGTTGTCATTTTCATCACTGAAATCTAACATGTATGATTTATTCACTACATGAAATTGTTTATTTGTTAGAACCCAACTTATTATTATTATGAAGAGTCCTACTTCATGACAATATTTATGAATGCTCTATTCTTGCTCAAAGAATTACATATTACAGAAAGGTGGAAAATAAATGAGATGCAATTGAATGGTTTCTATTTTAAAATGTGTGGAGGGAGTATAAAATCATTTTCATTTTTGTTCAAATATTTTGGAGCACCCACTAAATTTCTTCATTTTCCTCCTAGTTAATTCCATTTCTACTATCCCAATGCCTCTAGAAGTCCTTCTCCAAAGTGATCACTTAACTATCTTGGAGGGAAATTGATTACTTGACTGGAAACCACAGATTACAATTTGATTAGGAGAAAGGGTTGATAAAGCTTCATATTCTTCATATATTCTGCAAGTTAAAATCATATCGAATTATTGCCTTTCTGTTTAATTGATACAACAATCACTCGAGCATTTGTTAGGATTTTGAGACCTTTTCCAAAGTTTTTTTTAATGTTTTTTTTATGTTCTCAATTAAAGAAATTAAAGAAAAGGTGAAAATGATGCAATGGAAGAATTTTCTGTTTTAGCGCATAAGATTGCCTTACTAATGTGAAGGGCTTGGTATTTTCTTGGCTCAAGATTAGTCGCATTTGACTTCCTAGCATTTGTTTTAATTTCATTTTTCTTGTGTTTATATTTCTATCATTGAAGTTAGTGATCTACTGTTTGTGTAATAGGAAGTATTAACTACTACGCACTCTCAAAGGTGATATTGATGGATGACTGACTTTAAATGTCCCTACTTGACACTTTAGTATTACACGATTATGCAAAGAAATTATTAATCAATATTAAAGGTAAGATGATTAATGTGCAGTGTTTCATGGCTTGTCATATAATTACTGCATTTTGGCCCACAATAATATATTTGAGGCTACTTTTTTGTTGTTACTTGTGGAGCTTCCCTTTGGCTTAGAAAAACATCAAGGATAAATGTCCACTACATTGGCATTGGACATCATCAAAGAGGAATTCACCAAAAATAGTAGAGGACATGGGGGAAATTGGTACAATGAGTGGATAACCACTAGAGAAACACAGATGCACCATAATTTCTTGTGTATTTAGATTCACTCGAATTAACTAGTCACAAAAAGTACCTTTTTTTATAAATGTTTTCATGTATACATAAATACTAATAACACAATTTTAGACTAATTATTCAAACTAATAATTATTTGATAGTCATAATTTATATTTAAATAGTATAATATGATTAATATTATAGGACACAACTATAGGGTCTGACTGTGAGGGGCATTGTGACAATATAAGTATACTTCTCATTATATTAGACAATCATTTCTCGGAGTGTGATATCCATCCAACGAAATGTACTCCCAGAGGCCATTGTGGGATTGAAAATTTTTCTTTTAGTGGACAAGTGGTGATATATTTTCTTAGGCCTTAGTCTTGTTCTTCCCTAAGGTTTTGACACTACTCACATCTAGCACCTTCATTCAACCAAGTGAGGTACAAATCTTGGAAAGTTGAATCATTTTGTCTCCACAATCTAATATGATGTTGGATCAATCTTATGATCCTAAAAACATAGGTCATAATAGAGAGGAACTTTTACTGTGGGCAAAATAATATCCAAATTTAAGGAACATGACTCTTTTAGAACAAGAAATAAGGATATTTTTTACACTGATTTTTTTTTCCATTTGTTTTCACGAGTTATCTATTGCCTGATATTTTTAACATGTAACTTAACTGTTATGATTGTGCCTAAGGTGTTGCTGAAGGTTGAATACTAAGTTCCTAAGGTGTTATTTTCTATGGTGACATTTTATTTGCTTTGTTTTTATAGGTCATCTAGCCACATAGTGGGCACTATCGAATGTTCAGGTATATGTCATATAAATCTTTTATATTATACTTTATTTTATGTTCAAGTATTCATCATATTTCATGTATTATGCTCTACGTCGTATCTTCTTTCATTTTCAGGAGAGGAACTCAATATTGATCGCAAGAAGCTACAATTGAAGAAAGAGGAGAACAATAACACTAGAGCGACAAATGCAAAATGAGAGAGACAAGAGAGTCTGTCTAGTGATACCCTTAGAGCCAATATCTTGCATAAGACACACTCATAGAGACTGATGCCCAAGCCTTCAAAATTGTTGAATTCACTTGCAATGCTTTGACAACACAGTGATAATGTTTTGAAATGATGAAACGATATTTCATGTGTAAAATGTAGTCCAGCCCATATTAAGTTGGAAACTAATATTGTAATACTTGATATTTTATATAATAAAATTTATATGGTTGAAATTATTTTTATTTGCACTTGATAGTATTTAGTCTTGTAATTAACATATGTAACTTTGCATTATCATATTAGATAAACATGCACATTGTATGACAATTTCTTAAAATTTAATCGCAAAATCATACTAACTAATTTCTGGTGATTAATAATAAACATGTAAAATCAATCCAAAACTACTAAATTAGTAGTTTATATTAATTAATGATGAGCATGAATAACATGAATATATGACTAAATTAGTCGTTTATAATTATTATGAATGAAATTAAATGAAATGAATAGAAACTACTAAATCAGTCGTTTATATAATGAATATGAAAATACCCAAAAAAAGATAAATGACTACTGCAAATGATAATTATTTTATTAAAATGATGACTAAATTTTGCATATATACAACTATTAGTATCTGTAGGAATATACAGGGTAAGTTCCTCAGACAGAACACCAAAAGGACACCGCTCACAAACAGATCACAGATCAA
>APFE031642809.1:0-16833 GCA_000404065.3 Pinus taeda
AACCTTACAGCCTAAAGCTCTGATACCACTTGATCTGATAATCACCCTATGAGTGACCTCAGTTGAAGATTTATTAAACAAAAGGTATTACAGACTCATGTGCTGGTGTGTGTGTTCTGTGTTATTGAAACAACGGATCGATCAGATTGCTAATACACAGACATTTTAAATGGAAAGACAACAGAGAAATACAGTAAGCAATACTAGACACAAACAGTTTTTAATAAGGAGTTCACCCTATTCTCTAGGGCTACATCTCCGATCCAGCTTCATTGGTGGCCTAGTTTTATTGTGTCCCACAGCAAAGAATTTACAATGCAAGGACTCAATATGAGTTCTCCTAACAGTAGATTTTGCTTGGCAGGGTGGTTCTTGGATTCCCCAAGCCACTCAGAGTTCACAGAATCTTTTTCTTCCTACCAGCTTTGTGACCTTTGGTCTATAGTGGAAAGAGCCACTGTGATGCTCAATCCAGAAAAATTCCTCTATGTGAAGGCTTGAATCTTCAAGCTCTTTGGTGCTCGATGCAGCTTATGGTCAGCTCGGCCCTCTGTCTCTTCTGCTCAACCTTACTACTCTTTGTGATCAGTCCTCCTCTCAAGGTTCACTATTCACTGTCTCTCTTGGTCACTTGGATTCTTCTCTTAATTCTCCTCTCTTTTTCGGCTGTCTCTCTTCATGGCTTTAACTAGTCGCTCCTATGCCTGTTCGGTTCCTCTCTCGCCTGCGTCGATTCTCCTCCTGCAGCTGTGCTTGGATTTCCTTGTTCGGCGTCAGCATGAACACTTAGGGAGTGCCACGTGTCTCCATCTAACTAGTGCCAACATGCTTCGTCGGCTCGTTCCTCCGGTTATGTCGCGAATACACTCTTTCTCCACCGTGGCAGTCAATGGATTCCAAATCCCTTTTAAATTGCAGCTTATTTCCCTGTCGATTTTGCTTCTTTCCATCGGGTGAAATCTTAGCCATCTGATCTGGGCTCCTCCAGGTCCAACATCATACGCACGTCGAGCGTGGTTGACTTGCTCGGTCGTTAACGCGCGATCATGGTGGTTTTCTCTCACCTTCGCTGTGATGTGTTGATCGCTGATTGTGATTGCTCCACTTTCTCTGAAACCTCTTACCGTTCAAGGACGTCCCGATCAAACTGCCGGTTTCTAGGCCATGGGTCCCACTGCTGTACATTGGCGCTTTTTATCTTTTTCCGCCCGCAGTCCTCTGGCTCCCAATGTGACCGAGTGCTTAAGGCTCCCCCATTTTGGCCCTGTTCGCCTAGTGATGCATCAAAATCGCTTCCTTTTCCCAATCTGGGGCTCCCAGGGGCTATTTTGGCCTCCTGTGTAGTCTCCATGGGCTTCGGTCAATGCGCTTTGATCGACGTGTTAGAGTCGGTCTTGTCAGTCCTCTGTCAGATATCAAAACTATTTCTGCATTTCATTTTTAGGAGTCCCGCTCCATTCACTCAGCTGCATTCCGCTAGGGGCATGTCATAATCTGACGGAAAAGGTCTTGTCCTTCATTTCCCCTCATGTCTGGCACCTGCTGGCTTAGGTCTTTTGTCAATGATCACTAAAGTCCATGACAGTCAAGGTTTGGTCCTTTAATGGACAAAATTCATTTTCAATCATTAGGTCTAGGGATTAGTCAATTTGGTCTTCAATCATGTTCAATAAAGCCATGCAGGCCAGAGGGAGGCCCTTACAAAGTTATGATTCAAAGGGTTTCATCATCATGTTAACAGACTTCGACTGTTCTTCAAAACTCCATTTTGAAGAAAAGTCAAACGGTGTGTCATTTGTGATAATTTTCAAAAAAGTCTCCAGTTGATCTGTTCAAGCACAGTCATGGTTTCCTTCTCCAAACGCCGTGTCATGCAACCCTTGCAAAAGTGCCAAAAAAAATTCATCATTCTAGCTAAAAATTCAAAGGAAAAAGTGAAATTCAGTGTTGCATTAACATAGTGAAAAAAGCCAAAATGAAACATTAGCAAAGTGGGTTTTGGAAGAAGCAAAAATTTAACCCATGACTCCCAATGTCTTTATAAAGGATTTTCACAAGAAAACAAAGTCATTATGCAACTCAAGGTCATAGAGAAGCATTGAAAAGTCATTGTGAGAAGCTAGTGCGTGTTTGGAGTGAGATTGGAGGCATTTTCTAGAGCATGACGCACACACAAAGGGGTGCGGTGCACATAGAGGGCACGCCGCACAGAACGCGGCCCCGTAGCAGTAAAAATACAAGGGCAAGGCGCATATACAGAGCACGGCACATTGGGTTTGTCGCACGACGCACACCCACAGAGGCCCGAAATTGTGCCAAATTGCCTCAAGTCACCTTTGAAACCCCTCAAATCGACAGGTAGGCTCTAAATCTTGATGGCTCATGTATTTTTGTGAAGGTTATGGTGGTTTATGGCTATTTATAGTTGCAACAAAAACTCATAAAGCCAACCACTAGAAAACATCAAAGCCATTGTTGCTAGGGTTGCAAAATTGTGGTGTTGATGCCAAGGCTCCTCTTTCACCTCTCATTTTCCCTCCTCTCCATTTTTCCCTTCCCCCTATCCCATTTTTCCCTATTTTCGCTACCCTAAAACATTGCCAAACCCTTATTCCCAATTCCCTCCACTCATTGGTCAATGTAAACCCCAAAACACTACCCTATAAAATCCCTAAACCATCCTATATATCCCCGAAACAAAATTTCCCCCATAACCCCTATTCCCATCATATTATTCCCCTACTAACACTCCCTTTTTTCATTGTTCCCCTTGGTCGCAGATATCACAACAACACCTAGTTTCATACCATCATCAAAGGGCAGCCCAAGTACAGTACACACACAGTAGTCATGGCATCTGAGCATTCATCGGAGTATCAGATGGAGACCCAAAGTGATTCATCCTCGGAAGAATAGGATCCCAGGAGACATCACAAAAGTGGCAAACATGTGAGGGATGAGACAACCACCCTCACAGAACTCCAGGCCTGCCCTCTTGCCATGTCATGTTTCCAGCATCTATAATGTTTTAAATTTTGACAAAGGGTGGCTAATGTTCGAGTTCATCATGAGTTGGCCCGTCTTTTTGTGCTTCACTTACATGGAGGTCACTCTATCTTGGCCGGGGCCACCTTCACACTGACACTTGAAACTATCTCATTAGCAACCGGCATGCCAAATGTCGGAGAACAATGGCACAAGAAATAGAAGGTGGATCGACAGCACTATGAGCCTCACATTAAGGCCATATTCTTGAGGTTGCTCGCAAGAGTCTTTCCATTCAGACATTTGAAAGATGAATATGCTCCACTCATGAAATTGATCATGAAATACTTCAGCTGTGAGTGGAGGTTCTGTCGTCTATATGCCTATCGTATCAGGTTGCTCATGCACTTTACCAGGGTACGGATGATGAGCCTCCCATTTTTCATTTGCAGGAAGATAGAGAGGATGAACACCTTCATGCAGCACAAGACCCCTCAACAACAACTTAACAGTTTTTATCACTTTTCTCTTATCCAGATTTTGGTGGATCATCAGTTGGGATTGCAAGGCATTACTTGGGATGACTTCATCTCTTGTGACCTCTTCAGCGCTTCACATGTATTTTCGGGGGTTGAGCATGAGATAGATGGTCCTTCTCATCAGTATGAGCGACATGAGACCACTACTATGCCAGTATTCATCACATATCAGAGAGGCAGTAAGCATTTGTTCGCAGCAACAAAGCGAGCGTTATCTCCACCTGGGGTGGAAGGGGCCTCGCTTCTGACATCAACAACACAGGTATAGGACAAGGGCAAGAAGCCCATGAATGATGAGGGGCCATCAATTAAACAAGAGGCCGACTTCATCCTCATTCATGATGATGATGCAGATGTGGAGAGTGCCAAATTTAGGAGGACCATCCAAGAGCAGAAAATGGAGATCCAAGACTTGTCACTCAATTTGGAGAGAGCCAAATCGATTATCAGGTATTTGGAGCAGAGGAACAAATAGCTTGAGGACCAGCATGAGATCATGGAGCTGCAAAACGTCCGTGAGAATCGCTAACCTGCCCAGCATAGGAGGATTGAGCTCACTCCATTAGAGCAAGAGATTAACAATGACCATGAGTCTTGGCTCGAGCGCATCAACATCCACCTTGAGAGACTGCTAGAGAAGGCCAACAGGGACAAAACCATACTGAGGCAGATGGTTTATCATTACAAGGCATGGAACATGAGTTCAAAGGCTCGGATAAGGAGTTTGAAAGCAAAATTGAGCAAAGCGACAAAGAGGAAAAAGAGGCAAAAAGAGAAAGATCAGCTTCGAATCTTAGCTGAGGCCTTTGTCGCCCAACATATCACCTCATAGAGGATATCCAACCCAAATTTCAAGAAATTTGGGGTAATTTTGGTCACATGGCAAATTTTTGGTCACAACACAGGTTTCTTCTCCCTGTGTGTCGCGCCACTGGCGCGGCGCTTAGGATTGGGGGCTCCAAATCACAAATGGCTTGCATTTTTTGATTAAAATGCAAAAGCATGACTACTGGTGCGTGGACAAGAAACTTGGGCATGATTTGAGTCCCCAGGAGGTCAAAAACACTCAAACAATGACCTCTCTACCCCTATTTTGACACACAGGAAGCAGTCTTGGGAGAATGAAGTTTTGGAGGGGAAAATGAGCACCAAATTCAGAAATTCCACTTGGGTTGGAAAGTAGACAGTCCAGGCTTTCAACAAGCACACTTGGGCACAATTTGGACTCTTGTAGGTACCTAAAAATAGCTGCCAAAGTGGCATGGCGCATCTAGATTTGGGGGCGGCGCATATAGACAAAAAGGCCAAATCACTTCCGCTTCGCGACATTTCGATTCACGACTTTCTCCAAGTGGGCCCGTTCATCTACACTTCACTTTTTTCAGCACCTAAGGAAAAATTTAAAGTATTTTCACTAGAGGATGGCTTATATCCAAGTGGAAAAGGAAGGTGAGCAGTCACCCAAGCCATTTGTCATTTTTGTAATGTTGCACCTGTAACTAATGCTTGGCTTTCCACTTCCACTTTGTAATGATTTGAAAAACTCCCCAACTCTTGGTCATTATATTTCCTCATGGCATAGTCTATTTATTGTACGCAAACCATTTGCAAAGGGTTGGTTGGCTTGTAAGTTTTGGGAGACTATGGGAAAGAAACTCAGTTCTTCATTGTATATTTTGATAGAGGATTAATGAAAGGCAATGGCTATATTTCATGAAATTATTGTGGCGTGAGTGTAGCAAGTGTGTTCTCTTTATGTTTCATATGTATTTCGTTATGTTTCACAATTCATTCATATTCATTTCAGTGAAATTTTCTAAGTAAGATAAGGTAGAATTCATGTTTATTGCTCTGCTTGTGGGAAAATTTCATGTTTTGTGTTCTTCTTCTATTGAAAAGGATTCATGTTGTTCATGCCCTTTTCACCCTCCTAAACAATCTTTCCATTTCACATTATTTCAAATTAAATTGCTAGACTTTCCGCCTTTCTTGAATCACGAAGTAATCTGTGCCTTTCTATTAAATTATCTGCTCATTGTTGTTCGTTGGTCCCATACATCCCAGAAACTCAGTCATTTATAAGATTTTCTTCTTGTATCCATATTTATTTACTAGCCTAAAATCAATATTCACTGTAAGTCATCTCAGACCATATGATTTTGTTTATTCACTGTGTGACACGGAGAGAGCCCTCTCATGTTCTGGTAGGGCTAGCTACCAGATTGAGCGTGGTTTGTGGTTACCCTAAATTTCACCTTCCTTCAGCCTAAGGTGGATTTAGGTGATAACATGAGATCCTCGTCATTTCGCACTAGCTGCCATGGCCACTAGTTCAGGGGGTTTTTGATGATGTTTTGGATTTCATTAAAGATTTTTCCAAATTGATAGAGTCAAATTTCTTGACAGTCTTTTTTGGATCCGATTTGGATCAGAAGTAGAGGCAGGCCATGGGGATGGTTATGGATTATTTTGCCAAAAAGGAGTAGAAAAAGGAGAATTCGTCCAACCATTACCTGGAAAGGACTGTTGGCCAAGCCAACATAATAAATAGTTGGGACTACCAAGTTGATAAAGGTGATTGAGTTGGCCACGTTGTTCTGGAATTCTGCTACTGATTAAATTGTGAAGAAGGAAAGACTTGAGATGGGTCTTGTGACATACCTGTGGGTTGGCCTTGCCACTATCGACACTGGTTCTTTAATACAATGGTTCTATCTCTTCTTCTACTTCTTTAAAAACATCTTTTAGCCATGGAATTGATGGACACTACTCGATGGCATTGTCCTTGGTGCAGATAACACATGTCTAGACCATGTACAATGGACACTCCCATTCACTGTGCTTCTTCCTATAGGGTGGGAAGAAAACAACCAAATTTTGTTATGCTAAGGCTTGTATTTTTTTGGCCTATAGGACATCTAATTGTGTAGTCAGTGTGCCTAATATTTCTATCTTGAACTCCTCCAGGAGGTTACCAATTTCCACTCTTGTCACGCCTCCACTAGGCAGTTTGCTTCCTTTATTCATAGAATCTCAGCTTCCTGACCCAGTGCGTGTACTATCTCTTGAACACTTGATACATAATCAAACAATTTCATCATAATCCTCTTGAGAAATGTCTCCCTTCCACATCGGATTTAAATTTTCTATCCATTCTTCTTTCATTCCTTTTGTTAAGATGCCTTTCATGACTGCTTTTGGTAATGTGGAATGAGGGGATCTCTGCAAATTGTATTGAAACCGTTCAACATATTCCTCTAGAGTTTCATTATCCTTCGCTGAAATTTTAAATATTTCATCTTTTAATTCCCTAGTCCTACAGTAGTCCTAATATTTCGTGAGAAAATAAGTTTTCATGTCATCCCAAGAGTTAATAGTGCATTCGCCCAAACCCATAAACCACCACAAAGCTTCTCCTTTTAGGGTAGAATGGAATAACTTCAAATTTTTAGGATCGGTGGTGTAATTGTTTCCTCTATAGAGGACGTCAAACTCAAATAAGAAGGCATCTGAATCCTTTGTGGTCATCCCATGGAATATTGGGATGTTTTGCAAGGGAATAGATTTCATCGGGGTGTTGGCTAATGGGTCAACTAAGGAATATTCCAACGCTGAGGTCTCACCTTGAGGTGGTTGATTCACCATTTGGTTAAAAATGTGTCAATATCCTTCAGGGACTTCAAAGGATGCTATCTGAGTAAGTGGAGTATTTTCAATCTGAGGTGGTTTTACAACACTGCTCAGATATGGAATCACAGGTGATCCTAGTTCAGACAATTGTGGCTCTACCTTAGCAACTCCACTGGTTTCTCCCTCTACTTATCTTAAATTACATGTTTTTCCCTCTTGTGAAGGACCAGAATGTAAATTTTTGGTAACTTGAAAGCTCTGTTCAGATCCTCTAGTTTGGCTATGAATCTCAGTGTAGGCTACAAATGGTGAGCTTGCTTCCTAAGGGATTATGGTAGGGATTTTTCTAGATATAGTCTGGGGTTCTATTGATGCTTGTGATTCTGCTTTTCTTGTTATTTCTTCTATAAAATTTTATCTTCGAAGGTTCATTGATCCCTTAGGTTTTGTGGATTTGGGTGAGGGGTTCTGATCTTTTTCTACCTTTTTATTCTTAGTCATTCATAAAAACCCCTACTCTTATTTAACCTCTATGCATTTCCTGGAAAGTGGGTTCTTGAGCAAGCACTTTACTTGTTGGTTACATAAGTTCTTACCTCCTAGTTTTAATACCCAATTCTCTTACAACAAGAAAAATAAAAGAAATCACCTTTAAACACTCTCCCCTACAATGAGACCAAAATGTTGGTGCACTAAGATGACAATTAAAAGCAACCTTAATACCTACATTAATTATCAAGCTAGGGTAAGTCTATTTATTTCAAGAGTGTTCATTTTTGTCTATGCAAGTGAATTCACAGGCTAACTTAGAATCAAATGATTTCGAATCATTACAATAATTAATATATAATTCTCTAAGATCAATCCAAAACAAATCTGAAGGAAAACCTTAAAGCATTTTCTATTTTAATCTATTGTGCGGAAAACTAAATCTAAATGCAAGTATCCTAAAGGAATAACTCTTAGCAAATTTACTAACTAGTATCGATAATAATTCATTCAACAAAAAGGAAAACTACAACAAATAAAAAACAAGCAACTATTCAAGCTTTTAACTGAAAGCAATCAACTGTGAACTCAAGATCTCTGGTAACACCACTTGAAAAGGAACACCAATCAAATACTTAAACTAATCTGATAAATTCATCAAGGAATAACGCACAAATGTAAACATAGCAACATCTGGAATTTACTTTGAATGGTAAAGGTAAATAATAAAGATCAAGACTCACAACAATCATAATAATTCTAGTTTCATGAAATTACAGGAATAAACAATTTCAAGAGTGAAAAGAAATAAGTATGGCACAAGAAAAGCAGTAAATCCCATAGTGACCAGGCCTAGAGTCTCTATAGTCACTGCCGAAAGACACTCAGAATGCAATTACAAGTAAAACACGGTCTTTCTCATTAAATTCAATAATAAAGATACAACATCATCATAGTGAGAGTACTCTATGTCAAAAATGAAAGTTACAATCTCCCAATTCCTAGCTATCTCGTTCTATTTCACATTTCGAATTTATATAATCTATGAGAGACAAATGAATACGATCGAATCCTCAAGATCAGGAGATTCTAAGGATTTCACAACCAAAAATCATATTTTATTACAAAATAAACTCAATTCCCCTATTCTTCCGCTAGGCTTCATGAGCGAAACATTGTCCTTTTTATTTTCTTGGTCATTGTTGTTCCATCGTTTGAACATCACTCATTCAATTCATATTCCTACATATAAAAATAGTGTAAGTTAGATTTCATGCCAAAAATTACTCAATTCGTTGATGATTGATTTTATTCATCTTCTACAATCATTTCTTGTATATTCTTTTCTAAAATGAAGATAAACATATAAAAATGAATGATTAATTAAGCTAATATGATGATAGAACATACCTTTTCTACGGCCCAACAAGGTCCACATGACAAGGTTTTTCTGTTGAGTCTATTTTGAATCTCTCATCTTGAATGGCTCAGTCCCAAATCATAATTTCAAGATGCTTTCCAAGGAGTTTGATCTTAACATCCCCATGAAAATTGTTCATAGCTTGTCTCAATTTAAGTTTGTTTGTGAGGATGAAATAATTATCCTTGAAAACCTATTTCAATTTATTCATTTTTGTCTTTCTAATATAATTCATTGTAAATATGTTCAGAGCACATTGTTCACCCTCATACTTGAAGGTCTAGTCAAGAAATGGTGTCATACATTGCGAGCTGCTTCTATCCATTCATTTGGGAAACTTGTTAAGGAGCTTCACGAATCCTTTGAAAATTATGAATATCAAGATGTATGTGATAGAATCAATTAGATTAAGATGAAATATGGTGAATCTTTAGAGGATTTTATTAATTGGTTTCTTCACCTTTGCTACGAGTTTCCCGAAGAACTTTTTGACTGTAATTTTATCAGCAAAAAGTTTTAGAGCTTGATTCTTCTATCCATGAAATAATTTGAATCTAAAACCTTGGACGATTATTCTCTTTCGACTTATGTTGATCATGAAACAACAGGAATCTGTGAGGAGGAACCTACTATTCCTTTTGTTCCTTGTCCTCCTCCTTTTTTCAGTACCAATTTAGGTTCTCGCTTGCGATGTTGTTGAAGTTGGGAGATCTAAAAATAAAGCTATTGATCAATCTTTTCCATCATCATCCAATTTCTATTATCTAGATCTCTTTGAGAAGAAATTGGAATGGTGCATGGATTTGGAAGACTCATCCCTTAATCTTTCAAGATGACACTAACACTCATAACTTCAATCTTGAATATAATTTGATCAAAAGTACGATTTCCTCAAAGGATACTATTCAACCTCTACCATCCATCTCTCCTGATTCATTAGTATGCTTGATCAACCTACTTCAACTCCTAATGATGTTCAACTTGTTGTTCCAAGCAATGGTCAAGAACAAGGTAGTTGAATTTCACATGTAGAGGAGAAAATTGTTGAAGGTATGTCCTATCTTTCTTATATCTTTCAAGATTAAGCTCAGCCCAACGCAGGAAATGCTGTAGCAATGGGGCTACACAGCCCAACTCCTAACCAACCCAACACAGAAAATGCAGTAAGGATAAATGAATATGAAGCTGGGATAAAAGGCAGCACTAAACACACATCCGACATCGAAGAAGACAATGAATCTCTGCGCAGTAGCATGGAAGACTGTAACACTTCAGTAGCTGAAGCAGGCAGCAGGTGGAGCGCCCCTCATCCCAGGTTCGTAACTGATAACTTGGACTTAAATAGATTGTTAATTAATAAGCCCAATAGAAGTAATAAATCAGATATAATAAATATAAATAGCAATAGAAATAATAAATCAGATATAATAAATATAAATATAAATAGCAGTTTTGAAAGCACCATTGAGAATAATAAGGTTGATGAACAGAAAATAATAACAAACCCTAAAAAAAGAAAACCTGGATTCTTCAACTATAAACAAGAAATTTATTAATATATCCTATTATGAGCTGAAGAAAGAAGAAATAGAAGTCCTTAGCAGAGGTCTAAATTTGGCCTTGGCCCCTAACAAAATCCCCAATGAAGAAATCATATGAAACTTAGAAGACGGAATCAAAACTCTTAAGGAAGAAGATAAAGAGCTCATTAGACAAGAGTGTGTCGTTATCCTGAGAAAAGCCAAACCCCCTAGAAGAAACCTAAACCTTGAGCAGATAAAAGCCTTAAAAAGTCTTAGGGATAACAAAGACATTGTAATTCTGAAGGCTAACAAAGGAGGCGCCACTGTCATTATGAATTATGAAGATTATGTCAGCAAAATGAAAGACCACTTATATAATAGTGGTAGCTACAAGAAATTATAGAAAAAATCCATCTCCAAAATCACGAACCTAGTAAAGAAAGCCATAAAAGAAACCAATCTGGAGGATAAACTAAAAAAGAGATTAACCCCTAATAGTGAAATCACCCCTAGGATCTATGGAGCCCCTAAAATTCATAAAAAAGATGTCCCCTTAAGACCTATAGTCAACACTATAGGATCCCCCACCTATGAGTTAGCTAAGTATGTCGCTAGCATTTTATCCCCGCTAGTGGGCAAAACTAGCTCTTACATTAAAGATTCCAATCAATTTGTCAAATACATTAAAAATACTAAGCTAGATCCCGGAGATAAAATCGTTGGTTTTGACGTGGTCCAACTCTTCACCAAAATCCCCCTTGATGAAGCAATTCAAGTAGTTAAAGAAGTAGCAGACCCCCAGACGGCAAAATTAGCTGAAATATGCCTTTGTTCCACCTTCTTCTCCTTCCAAGGTGAAATATTTGAACAAACTTCAGGGGTTGCTATGGGATCACCTCTTTCACCAATCGTGGCAAACCTTTTTATGGAGAAATTTGAAAAGAAGGCTCTGGAGTCATACCCATTAAAACCTAAATCGTGGGTTAGGTTTGTAGATGACACTAGTGTCAACTGGCCTCATGGAGAAAATGAGCTTAAGAACTTTTTGGACCATCTTAATAGCATGTCTGAAGACATTAAATTTACAATGGAGGTAGAAGAAAATAATTGCATACCATTCTTGGACATTCTCCTCATGAGAAGAAATGATGGTTCCATAGGTCACAAAGTTTTTAGAAAGAATGCCCATACAGATAGCTACCTGCATGCTGACTCTCACCACCACCCAGCCCAAAAAAAGGGGGTACTGCAGACCCTCTTCACCAGAGCTTATAGAATTTCTGATAGTAACCATACTGATGAAGAAATTTCTTACCTAAAAAGAACTTTTACCAACCTAGGGTACAACAATAAAAGCATATACAAAGCTATTCAAAAGGCCAAATCTGATAACAATATAAACAAGGTGAAAGATCCCCCAACCTCTAATGCCTTCCTTCCTTACATTCAAGGAGTCACTGACAAAATAGCTAAAATCTTCAAAAAGAAAAATATTAAGACAGCGTTCAAACCCTGGTCTACCATTAAACAAAGAATGAAATCTGTTAAGGACAACCAAGAACATCTTCAGCAGAAAGGAGTATATATCATCGACTGCTCTTGTGTGGATCAATATATTGGAGAAACGGGTAGGTCTGTAAGGATTAGGCTAAAAGAGCATAGTGCAGATATTCGTAACGAAAGAACCCGCTCTTCAGCCTTAGTTGAGCATGTAAATAAAACCAACAACCATATTTGCCTTGAAGACGCCAAGGTCATTGCCAAAGAAGATCACCATTTCAAGCGAAAGATTAGAGAAGCTATCGAAATCATAAAACACCCTCGAAACCTTAATAGGGATGGAGGCCTAGAAATTAGTAAAAATTGGAACCCTTTACTCACCCCCCTCGAGCAATAGCATAGTCTCCCTTTAAGATTTGTAGCTAGGTTAAATATATATCCTAATAGCTAGAATGATATCTAACTAAAATAGCATTCATCTAATCCCCCAATTATTTTAGCATAATTCTTGATAAATTTCTTATAAAATAATATATATATTATATATAATAAATAATAATAATAATAAGATTAATATAATAATAGCATTAATAAAAAATAATATTACAAATAAGATATAAAATAATATATATTATTTATAATAAAATAATAATAAAAATATGATTAATATAATAATAGCATTAATACAAAATAATATTAAAAAATAAAATAATAAAATCTTTAGATTAAAATAAAAATAATAGTATGGATAAGGTTATAAACAATGGATGAATAATAATACAATAAGTATATACAATTTATCAACTAACAATAATAATAAATATGAATAATAAAAATATAAAGAATATTATTAATAATAATTAATGAAAAATAAATAATAATAATAACAAAAATATAACAGTAATACAATATAATAATAAAGAATTAATAATAAATAACTAAGAAAAAATAATAAATATAAATAATATTACAAAGAATATTATAAATAATAGAATAAATAGCAATATTAAGAGATAAATAATTAATACAACAATAAGTATATACATTTATAAATCAACTAACAATAATAATAAAATGATAATAAAGAGTAGTATTAATAATAATTAATGAAAATAAATATAAAAATTAAACCAGAATAAACAATAATACAAAATAAATAATAATGTATTAATTATAATATACTAAGCAATAAATAATAAATTATAAATATAATAATAAAAATACAGTAATAAAGATTAATAAAAACAGTAATAATTATTAATATAAATAAAGCAGTCGGCCATATTGTCTTTACATCAAACCTAATTCATATTTATCAAAAATCCCTTTGCATTCTTTTCTCCGTACATGAGTCTTGATGATGAGTTTGAGTTTAGACTCGAAACATCGACAGATATAAAAATGGGCACTGTGGAAAATCCGAATTCATCTCAGAAACCACACCACAGTAATCTACAATCCAAAATAGCTACCCTATACAGAGGGGATACCTCGAAAGAGATTCGTAATCTCGAAAAAAATAAGGGTTAAAATACAAAGAAAAGAAGTTGATCTACATTTCCTCAAGCATCGTCGTGATGCTAATATTACCCCTACCTTTGCCCTCATAAAACACAGGTTACACAACCAAAAATACCACAGAATATTTGAACGATTCAATAAAACCCTTATTCTTCTGGAAATTCGAAAAACCAGGACCTCCCTAGGAAGATTATCCTCAGCAGCCTTCAAAGCCCACCTGAAACTATCAGCAGCAATCGAACAGGACCTATGGAATGTCATAGATGACTCAGCAACACTGAAAGCCAGAAAAGAAAAAGAAAACGCAGAATTTAAACACCTAAAAAAACTTCACAAATTGGAACAAAATGAGAGAAACGACTAGCTCAGGAGGAACAGCCGAATGCATACAAAAAACACTCAAAGCTCCAGCATGGAAGAAGTGCTGAGATCCAAAGCAAATATGCCCAACACGGAAGACTTAAAGCACAACAACTTAACAATTGATAGCATAAACAACGCAGGAGAAAACAGCGCTGAAGGATTAAGGGAATTAGCACCACGCAGTGAGCTCGGTGATACCGGCACGTTAAACACTAAAATGCATCACAGTAGCTGCAGTAGTGAAGAATCAAGGGGATCTCACAGCGTAAACAACGCAGTCTCCAACGCTGTAACAATGAAGCTACGCAGCCCAGCTCCTAACCAGCCCAGCACGGAAAAAGATGTAGCAATGGGGCTACACAACCCAGCTCAGCCCAACGCAGGAAACGTTGTAGCAATGGGGCTACACAGCCCAGCTCCTAACCAACCCAACGCAGAAAACGCAGTAAGGATAAATGAATATGCAGTTGGGATAACAGGCAGCACTAAACACACAGTCGACATCGAAGAAGACAATGAATCTCTGCGCAGTAGCATGGAAGACTGTAACACTTCAGTAGCTGAAGCAGGCAACAGGTAGAGTGCCCCCCTCATCCCAGGTTCGTAACTGATAACTTGGACTTAAATAGATTGTTAATTAATAATCCCACTAGAAGTAATAAATCAGATATAATAAATATAAATAGCAATAGAAATAATAAATCAGATATAATAAATATAAATATAAATAGCAGTTTTAAAAGCACCACTGAGAATAATAAGGTTGATGACCAGAAAATAATAACAAACCCTAAAAAATAAAACCTGGATTCTTCAACTATAAACAAGAAAGTTATTAATATATCCTCTTATGAGCTGAAGAAAGAAGAAATAGAAGTCCTTAGCAGAGGTCTAAATTTCGCCTTGGCCCCTAACAAAATCCCCAATGAAGAAATCATATGCAACTTAGAAGACGGAATCAAAACTCTTAAGGAAGAAGATAAATAGCTCATTAGACAAGAGTGTGTCGTTATCCTGAGAAAAGCCAAACCCCCTAGAAGAAACCTAAACCTTGAGCAGATAAAAGCCTTAAAAAGTCTTAGGGATAACAAAGACATTGTAATTCTGAAGGCTGACAAAGGAGGTGCCACTGTCATTATGAATTATGAAGATTATGTCAGCAAAATGAAAGACCACTTATATAATAGTGGTAGCTACAAGAAATTAGAGAAAACCCCATCTCCAAAATCACGAACCTAGTAAAGAAAGCCATAAAAGAAACCAATCTGGAGGATAAACTAAAAAAGAGATTAATCGCTAATAGTGAAATCACCCCTAGGATCTATGGAGCCCCTAAAATTCATAAAAAAGATGTCCCCTTAAGACCTATAGTCAACACTATAGGATCCCCCACCTATGAGTTAGCTAAGTATGTCGTTAGCATTTTATCCCCGCTAGTGGGCAAAACTAGCTCTTACATTAAAGATTCCAATCAATTTGTCAAATACATTAAAAATACTAAGCTAGATCCCGGATATAAAATCGTTAGTTTTGATGTGGTCCAACTCTTCACCAAAACCCCCCTTGATGAACCAATTCAGGTAGTTAAAGAAGTAGCAGACCCCCAGACGGCAAAATTAGCTGAAATATGCCTTCGTTCCACCTTATTCTCCTTCCAAGGTGAACTATTTGAACAACTTCAGGGGTTGCTATGGGATCACCTCTTTCACCAATCGTGGCAAACCTTTTTATGGAGAAATTTGGAAAGAAGGCTCTGGAGTCATACCCATTAAAACCTAAATCGTGGGTTAGGTTTGTAGATGACACCAGTGTCAACTGGCCTCATGGAGAAAATGAGCTTAAGAACTTTTTGGACCATCTTAATAGCATGTGTGAAGACATTAAATTTACAATGGAGGTAGAAGAAAATAATTGCATACCATTCTTGGACATTCTCCTCATGAGAAGAAATGATGGTTCCATAGGTCACAAAGTTTTTAGAAAGAAATCCCATACAGATAGCTACCTGCATGCTGACTCTCACCACTACCCAGCCCAGAAAATGGGGGTACTGCAGACCCTCTTCACCAGAGCTTATAGAATTTCTGATAGTAACCATATTGATGAAGAAATTTCTTACCTAAAAAGAACTTTTACCAACGTAGGGTACAACAACAAAATCATATACAAAGCTATTCAAAAGGCCAAATCCGATAACAATATAAACAAGGCGAAAGATCCCGCAACCTCTAATGCCTTCCTTCCTTACATTCAAGGAGTCACTGACAAAATAGCTAAAATCCTCAAAAATAAAAATATTAAGACAACGTTCAAACCCTGGTCTACCATTAAACAAAGAATGAAATCTGTTAAGGACAGCCAAGAACATCTTCAGCAGAAAGGAGTATATATCATCGACTGCTCTTGTGGGGATCAATATATTGGAGAAACGGGTAGGTCCGTAAGGATTAGGCTAAAAGAGCATACTGCAGATATTCATAACGAAAGAACCCGCTCTTCAGCCTTAGCTGAGCATGTAAATAAAACCAACCACCATATTTGCCTTGAAGACGCCAAGGTCATTGCCAAAGAAGATCACCATTTCAAGCGAAAGATTAGAGAAGCTATCGAAATCATAAAGCACCCTCGAAACCTTAATAGGGATGGAGGCCTAGAAATTAGTAAAAATTGGAACCCTTTACTCACCCCCCTCGAGCAATAGCATAGTCTCCCTTTCAGATTTGTATCTAGGTTAAATATAGATCCTAATAGCTAGATTGATATCTAACTAAAATAGCATTCATCTAATCCCCCTAATTATTTTAGCATAATTCTTGATAAATTTCTTATAAAATAATATATATTATTTATAATAAAATAATAA